>BHEV01004087.1:0-37569 GCA_004319985.1 Emydocephalus ijimae
CTGTGGAGCCGACCATGCCAGGTCCGAATGCAAATTCCGCAACGCACTCTGCCACGAGTGCGGGAAACAAGGCCACATCGGATGGGTCTGCCGCATCTTGCCGGGACCCAGCCAGGCCTCGAAAGGGGCTAACTACCACCAATCGACAGGAAACCATCCTGTAAAGTGGGCGCCAAGAAACCACTCCTACAAAAATCAAGCCTTGCAGAGAGAAGAGGCTCACCATACCATCACTATCGGTCACTCCTCAACCTTGGACACAAAGAAAATCCGAGTCACGGTAGCCATCGAAAACCAGCCTTGCACATGGAGGTCGACTCGGGATCGTCCCTCTCGATGGTGTCGTGGAAGACACTCAAGCAACTTATCCCCACAATTCAACGCCAGGACCTCCGTTTCCAACGCCTCATCCTCAAGGACTACCAGGGGAATCGAATCCCCGTTGTCGGGTCCTGCCGAGTCCGAGTTTCCTTCAAGAAACACACAGCATACTTACCTTTAACAGTCATCGATAGCAATAGGCCTAGCCTACTGGGCCTCCAATGGTTCGCACCACTCGGCATTGAAGTGGCTGGCGTAAACCAAGTCGGTGGCTGTGACTGGGAGGAAGACCTTATCTCTGAGTTCAGGGACGTCTTCGCAGACAGCTTAGGCGAGTACAAGGGGACCCCGATCTCATTTAGCCTAGATCCAAAAATAGCTCCCATTCGTTTGAAGCCCCGTCGAGTTACATTTGCCTTAAAATCGAAAATCGACGAACAACTCGACAAACTGATAGCTCAGGGGGTGTTGAAGCCCATCGATCACTCCCCTTGGGAAACCCCTTGGGAAACCCCTATTGTAACACCCATTAAGCCAGATGGGTCAATCCGAATTTGTGGGGACTACCGGGCCACCTTGAACCATGCCCTACAGCAGAATGCGTACCCAGTTCCGGTGGTGCAGCACCTCCTCCATTCCCTGGGGGGCGGGAAAGTTTTTGCTAAATTGGATTTAGCTCAAGCATATTTTTTCAAGATGGTGCTGGACTCACAGCTTTTTCAGCTCTTTTGTTTTATCTAACATTGGTTATTGTTTTCCTTTTTTTGATCCTGCATCTTATAATATTTTACTTATTATATGAACTTATATTTCTGACCTCCAATCTAAAAGTCCCTGTGTTAGGGTAGAAAAAGCTGACCCAGAACCATCCCTGGAACTTTGAAAATAGCAACAGCAAAAAAACAGTTGAAGATTAATGAGCTCTTCACCTCAATGGTTTTGACTGAAGAGTTAATTGTCTGGAATGCTGTGAACAAATTCAATATGCTATGCCAGCAATCAGACACAGCACCAAATACTGCTCTCCCTAATGAGACAATGGGCTCCTATGCAGAGGTGACTTCCAGAAAAATACTATTTCTAGGAAGCACAATGGCCATTTTGAAGCCAGCATAAGAGTTGACACCTTTGGCTGTGATATGAACGGCCATAGCTTCTCATTCCCATGCCTGTTTGGTTCTCCAGCCATGTGCATTTCTCCAATCCTCTCCCAGCAGACCATATTGTTGAAATCAGATATTGGATGAATTCATTCACTGGACTATGTCATAACTTGATTTATGTATCTTGTAAACATAATCACTGCGGTAGTAAGGTACGGTTTCTAACTGAGCATAGCGTAATCCAGCCAACTGTAATTTAACCAACAAGGCAAGGTTAGCACTATAAAACATGGTTTAGAAATGAGTCAATGCATCCCAAGAGTTTGAATTTCATTCCTGACTTTCTGATGCTTGGGCATTCTGCTAGCCCTGGCATCAGATGCTGCTTCTAGAGAGGAAAAATGCTTCTCTGCTACTAATTATTATTGGAATGGATTTATTGCATTCAAAATCCATTCAAAATGATCTTCATACTTAATTGACAAAGCAGTTGATACCAAGTCCAGACTATTCATAGCTGCTGCAGGTGATAAACAAATTAAAATTGGGTTTTAAAAAAGGGGTTCCTGAAAATTATCCTGGGTTTTGGAGTTGGATGTGAGCAATATTCTAGCTTGATCTGATATCAATGAAGCAGTTGGGATTCTGGTCAGAACATTTGATGTGTGGTGGTTAAAGGATTCACCCTGGTTCCTTGACCCATTAGACCAGGGGTGTCAAACTCAAGTCATCATGGCAGTGTCACATGACGTATCAGAACTTTTTCTCCTTCGCTAAACTGGGTGTTGGCATGACCAGCGTGTGACGCATCCGGGCCATCAGCCAGAAGTTTGACAGCCCTACATTACACAATGAAATTCAATGACCACTTGCCATTGTTTAGGCCAAGCTTATTGGGCTGTTCTGAAGACAGAATGAGGAGAGATTCCCCAGGTGGCAGGGGGAATGTGGTCAAAAAAGTCATACATGATGATCACAACTGTCCAATTAAAGTCATATTCCTTTCTTTAATAGGCATTATGCATATGATCATACAAATGTAAAAATGTCAGGGGCTTTGATCACCTGGTCACAGCCACCATCTTGATTTTCTATCCTGTGGAGGCTCTTTCCAATTGCACTGCCTTATGGTCCTACAGAAAGTATGTATTTATTTTAAAAAATGGAGGTAAAAACAATTAATTAATTGATAAGGAAAGTAGAGGCAGTGACTCACTCTGACAAGAATTCAGATCCTTAGAAAACTATATGAATAATTTGTGCTAAATAGCTTTGCCCTTTAAAAACAACAACTGAGTTTTCAATACTGTATGGAATTTTCCCCCAATCCATGAAACAGAAAACAGCTTTAATTTAATTAACATGCCTTTTCTTAGAGAAAGTCTGGTTAGTAACTGGTTAGTCAACTCCTTTACTTTGATTCTATCCAGACTGATTAATTGATTTTGAATCATCAAGTTGTTGTTTACATGAATCATGCAGGTGTATTTTCTCCATTGCACTCTGTCCATACATAGCCTTGTCTTTCAGGTTTTCCAGTAGTGCATTCATTGTTACTGTAACTGAGTCCATTCATCTCTCTGCTGGTCATCTCCTTCTCCTTCTTTCCCAGTATTAACATCTTCTCCAAAAAGTTATAGTAGAGCTTCATATACTGTGTCCAAAATAAGATAGTTTGAGCCTGTCATTTGTGCCTGGCACATCCAGATAGGAGTACTGTATTCCACTTTGCTTCTGGGGTTGCCTACAAAAATATTCGGAAACTAAAGCTGAAGCAAAATGCAGCAATCTAAATAACATCTTGCATTTGCCATTTTGCTTTTTTTTCATTTATTATTTTCCATTTAATTTCTACCTCCAATCTTTACTCTTTGGAATCAGGATATTCTAAAACACACTTCTTCTCCCCTGATGAATTAGGCCATAAAATGTGGGTCCACTTCTGGAAATGTGTCCTGTTCCACACTGAGGAAAATAGTGCTACGATATGAAAAAGTCCTTCTTATGATGCATCATTTCAATTTGGAATTTGGCCAGTAACTGAGTTGTTATTTGTGAATTTGTCTCATTGCAAATTTTCTTTCTGCATGGCATATGAAAGAATTTGTTTTATTTACAAACTACCCAGATTCAATGTTTATTTGGGCAATGCTTCATCTGAAGCAAATTTCACAAGATAAGCTTTCATTCTAATCTCACAATTGGACCTAAAAAACAAAACAAAAAACAATCTCTAATCGTATCTGTCATTACTCATTTTTAGGACACCTTTTTTCCTTCAATAAGATATTGTGACCTGAAAGTTACATTACTATATTCCTGTTTCAATTCTCCCTTTTTATTTTGTACATATCTTGCATCAAGACATTTCTTGGAAGAATATTCTCCATTGTTGAATAAAATTTTACTTGCCTCTATTTTTTAAATTCTTCCATACTTACTATGATTTTATTACAATACTCTCTGATTTTTTTTGTATGTCAGTGTGTAATGTTCCAAAACATTTTGATCATTTTATTAAAAAATATAGCAACTCATAAAATTTTAGAGTTGAAAGGAACATTGGAAAACTTCCAGTCCAATCTTGTTTTAGGGCCAATCTCCAGTGCAGAATATAATTATCTAACAGATGGGTATCCAGCTTCAAATATTTATTGCTTATTGATAATTACAATGCTCATCATCTCTGAATGTACTGGCAGACTTACTTCATTGTAATGGTGGTCAGGAATATCTTCTAATATTTGGTCAAAATCTGCTGCTCTGAACCTTACACTGTTTTGTTTTGTTTTGCTAGTCCCATGTTCTATAACAGCAATAACTAGCCAGTTGTTTTACTTTTGCAGAACAACCCATGTGTTCCCCACATCTTTCTTCAGACATATTCAGAAAGGAGGATGTGAGTATAGATCTTTTTTTTTTCATGAAGGGTCTAGCATCCATACTTGTCTTTAGGGTGTCACACGAAAGCCACACTTCCCAAAAGTAGGGTGGGTCACCACAAAGAAATGAGCAGGGTGTTAGAAGAAAGTTTGATATGTCTTGATTCTAATTTTTAGAAGAATATAATCAAGATTGTATTAAATTAATTACAGTTAATGTGTTGATTACTATGCACTATTCTTTCCTTTTGTTCCATTAAATATTACAATTTGGTGGTCCCCAGAAGCCATTCCCAGGACCTGAAGTAGGCCTGAGGCCTTCACCTGTGCCTTCTTTACTGTCAAACTTGACTTCTAGACTTTCCCTATACTTGTTTCCTTTTCTGTAAATGTATTGTCTGCACACTGTCACAAAGATTTCACAAAGTAAAATAGCATCTACAGGATGGTCTACATACATATCATCTTAAATTGCAGTGACAAAATAATAAAAAATAAAACTAGAATGAAAGGCCATGATCTGCAACCACTGAAGACAGAAATTTAGTAGGAATTCTGAATGATAAATAGTGTATGTGTGTGTATGTGTGCGCGCACGTGTGTGTGTGTGTGTGTGTACACATTTAGTATATATATTCCTTATATATATGGAGGAAGAGGAAGATGCCCACCTATCAGATATATTAAAAAGAATAACTTATTTACTATGTTTTAATGGGTCATGCAAAGAAAAAAAAATGATAATAATGTATTAAATGCAGATGCACCTACAGTTCAAAAAAGTAAGCAGAGTGGTTGTGTTCACATAATTGAAGCCCTATCCTTTTTCACATGTGGTATACATGAAAAGGTGATGTTACAAGATGATCACAGTTATCATCTTGATTTTTCTTAATCATTTTTCCTCAAGGTATTCCTGAATATATTACTATTACAGGACTAAATCCATAGTGATGATGATTGGAATAAATGTGCAGAAACACACATCAGGAATCTAAACCTAGACCAAAAGTGCTGAAGAATTCCTGAAAGCCTAGCACTCTGACAAATCAGCTATCAACAGGCACAGAGACATAAACAACATCTACATACCATTCAAAAGAGATAAAAAACAAACCAGAAAGGAGCAAAAATAATAAATACCTCCTCACCAGCAATCAACACCCATAGGAGCAAGATTAACAGCAAGATTAACATTAGACTAACAAGAAGCAAACAATGTCCACAATCAAGGAACCACCAAACAAGCTGACAGTAAACAGCTTAACGAAAGAATAACCAAGACTGCTCCCACTAACACTGACAGTATGCCAAATGAGAGCAAACCTCATTCCTGACTAGCACTAATGATGCAATCTAGTTTGGGCAATGAAATGTTTGCAAGAAAGCAACTAGGCTCAGCAACTATCAAAGGCCCTGCAGTTTAACCTCGAGCTACAAATATTCTCTTTCTATTCATACAATATAGGGAAATAGTTCTAACCATTTCAACAGCAACAAGAAACACCCGATCAGTTTCTGTTTTAACTCAGAGAAGAGAATTTTGGTTTCAATCCTTGACAAGGTGGAATAATAGAACAACAACTACAGAAAAACAAAGTGCCATTCAAGACATCCGTAAAGAAGGATTACTGGGCTGCCATGATTTAGAGCTGTCAAAAAGAGGAGGCAAAGAGATATTTGAGGGGTGATTGGGGAGTGAATGACAAATAGGGAGAAATATATAACTTTGCTGTTAGAGCAGAGGGACAAAGGGGAATTCAAGGAACAAAATGGTAAGCAGGGCATCTGGATTCGGTTTGCTGCTAAGAAGTGCCAGAAGGAAGAAAAAGTCATTCCTCAAAATAATCCATCAGAGCTTCTTGCTAGCAATACACATAGGTTGATTTGAGGGGTAAGGAAGGCAGAGAAAGAAACATTAATTTGCAGCCGAGAGCCTTTTCAAAAGTTCTTTTGTTCCTAGGGCCACACATCCATCCCTCCATTCTTCTGTTATTCATCAAACTGCAGAGGACAGAATCTTTCTTCCATGCCCCAAGTTTCCACCCATTAATAGATAAGATTTCTCACAGTGCTTCATGTCTGAAAGGATTCTTGAATGGCTTAGATAATGCAGGTTTTCAACCCAAGTTTTCTTGATTGAAGGTTATTTTTAATCTTATCTTTTGGATATGGAAGGAACCATTTTATTTTATTGATTCATCAACAGGGACACACAAGATGTTATGCCTCATTTTGGCTAGGAAATTGTATTCTCCAATAGGAAAAACTTGTAGCTTAGGTGGCATTGGATATTTGTAGAGAACTACTCCAGAGCTTGTTCTGAATGGATAGCATCATACAATTTCATTGAGAATATGAGTCACTTAAGAATGTTGTATTTTTACAAAGATATCATGATTAACATGTACAGTATTTTGATTCTGGATTTATAAGTGAATCCAGATTTTTCTTAGAAATGGGATCTGAATATTACATTTTACAAGCTAAACAAAGGAAGAGAAGGGAAGGGAGAGGAAGGGAAGGGAGGAGCGAAAAGAGGAGCTTACAAGACAGGGTAAAAAGTACAAAGAAAAAGAAAAAAGAAAGAGGAAAAAGAAAAGTAAGAAGTTAATAAAAGGAAAATAAATATTTAAAGAAGTGACTTCCAACCTTCATCACAACAAGTACCAGCAAATTTAGTGACTCTTCACCTTCTTAAGGTTGCAAACAATTGTTTCTCATTTCTTTTCCCTGGCTTCGCCTTGTCTTTAGGCCATATATATAATTTCTTATTCCTAATTTTCTTTAGGATAAATACCAGGAGAAGGAGGAACATTCAGGGTTGCAATATTCTGTCACTTCATTAATCCATTCAATAATTGTCTGAATAAATAATTAAAAAAAATAGTTGTTGTATTCATGATTTTGGTGTTTAAGTTGGGTCTACCTCAAAGGGTTGACAAGTGGGCAGATGTTCTTGGGAATAGGTAGTCCTGCAAGTAACCATCTCCTACACCATGTAAAGTTTTAAAGGTGATAACAAGCAAGTTGAATTGCACTCAGAAGTCTATTAGGAGCCAGTGCAGCTATGTCTCTAACTAGCTGCACCACAGAGTTCTGGACCAAATGAAGCTCCTAAATGCCCTTCAAGAACAGACCTGCATAAAGCACATTGCAATAATCCAATCAGGAATAGAATGAATTCCCCTCAGAAATGCTCTGGTAACCAATCCAGTTCCTGCAGAAACTTTATAAGATGGCAGTATGAAGGCTGAGGGGTAAACATGTGATGTGAGACATTTTGGACCAGATGGTCTTCAAGGGCACCTCAATTTAGAGCCAATTACAGTAATCTAAACATTTTTGGCTTGGAGATCAGAGTCAAAACAGGGATGGCATTCATTTATTGTCACCAAAAGTATAGGGCTGAAAATGTTGGAAAGGAGAGAATGGCAGTCATAGAACTTACTCATTTGAAAAAAAAAATGCTGTCAAAAATTTGAGAGGAGCTGCTGAATTTTAACAATGTGATTACAAGGAGGGTTAAGTGACACAGATGAGTTGAAAGTCATCTCTCTTAAAGTCCTAAAATGTAAGAAGGGAAAGGAGATCCTTTTCTAAACACTATTTCAATGTTTCAGTCAACATCACTGAGTAAAATGGGGGGATGATCCAGCACATCTGGAAAGCACCAAATTTTGGGGAAATTGGCAACGAGTTATCCCCCCTCCTCTTCTGAAACTAAGTTTGGATCAAAACAGAACTGGCCTTCTTCCACTTCGTCTCTATAGAGTTGGTAAAAATAATAATGCTTTTTTGAAGTCCTTCTCAGGCATGACAAACTCCTGTAGAAAGCAATATAAAGCAAAGAGCTTAAAACCTTTTTGTCAAGAGAGAAACTTCTGTTCACAAGTCATGTAAATATGACAGAAAGACTGGAATGGTGCTGTGCACTTTGAAAATCAGAATTTGATCAGTGGGACCTAAACCACAGGCAAAGATGAATGGGATAACAGCAGTCAGCTACAGCAATCTCTGTATTCTTTCTTTAGAACAAACTATATTATATCCAATGAGTTTCCTTCTAATTAATCATGCCCACATTTAGATTGTTGACTTATACTGAATTGCAACCAGCTTAAACTTATGTTTGAAGTGTGCCCTTGCTATTCAACCCTGCCAAAACCACCCAGGCATTTGCTATCCTGGACAGAATTGGAGAAAATCTGCATCAGAACTGTTGTTTATTTTTTTAATTGATCTTTGGACCAGCTTCTAAATATTTCTCAGCTTCTTTAGGATATTGGCATCTGTGGCTTATTTCCTCATCTTATTCCCATCTTTGGAAAGGGGAAATGGAATTGGAATCAGCTTGAAATGACATGTTTCTTACACTTTCTGTTTAGAATTTCTCACTAGGAAGAATGAGAAAAAAGAATGAGATACACATGATCAGCTATGCCAAATTTCTCTTAACAAGAAACACATGCAGTTGAAAATAAACTTGCCAAAGGATCAACTTAGGGAATGAAACCTCTGCTTAGAAGCCCCAGATGTTGTAGTGGGAGGATGCTGACAGTAGACAGATTATAAACCTATCCAGGACAAAAAAAAAAAATCTGACTCAAGGAGTTTTGTGTGTTTATAAAGAACAATTAACCATATCAATGTGACTTGGACTAAATTGCCAAAATAATTATAATCATTTTGCAACGTTAGAACAGTTATGTCCAATCTTTTTTGACTATTATTTCTTTGTGTTAAGTGAATTCTAAATTTGATTGGAGAGTTCACATGATGTAATAGTTAAGGCATCAAGCTAGAAACTGGGGGACTGTGAGTTCTAGCCCTACCTTGGGCATGAAGCAACTGGGTGAGCTTGGTTCAGTCATTCTCTATCAACCCTAGGAAGGAGGCAGTGGCAAACCACTTCTGAAAACCTTGCCAAGAAAGCTGCAGGGATATGTGCAGACAGTTTCTGAAAATTGATCACAATGGAAGAAAAAAATAATACTTGAGTGCTCTTGGCTACATTTCCACCTTAAGCAAGAGTAATCATTGTTGGTAGCTGGATAGAAGGCACATACAAATACATATCCCTAAAATTCTAGGGCTGTAGGTATAAATTGAAAGTCAAAATGTCCCAGAAGAAAATAATTTCCATAAGGCTGCCAATGAAACTGCTCAACTGTGGCTATGCAATCCCTAGGAGATCAGCTCAAATCAAAAGAAAATGTTAAATGTTCTTAAATAAGGAATTAGTATAAGGCTGGGTTGACATATTCCATGTGTCACGAGTGTTTGTAAGGCTTAATTTAGCATGCTGGGTGAAAAAAAATCAGCCATTGTTTTATCAGCCATAGTATATGATAGCACATTGCATGAAAACAGACAACTAAAGTTGGTTCTATGGACCATGGTTAAAAAAAAAAAACATGTTTTAACATGATAAACCAGCAAAAAATATTTTTATAATTCTTTTACATTGAGGGTTTTCAAAATATGATATTTATACAGATTTCCATAGTATATTGTTTTCAGTCATTTTTTATAATATAAGAATCTGCTTCATTTTCATGAAATACAGATTTCATATATTTGTTTTCTAAATACATCATTTGATGAAATGCACTGTAAAATCTGGACAATCACGCTTTTTAAAGGAAAGCCATATTAATATGCTCTTAAAAACTATTTAAATGTGTTCTTGAGAAACCTGAAGAGGGCAGTTTGGACTCACAGATATTGAGAATGAAGATCAGATATTCTCTTTGGCATTTGGCTGTGCAATTTTGAGCAACAAAGTGTCGAGCTGGCTAAGTTCCTATTGAGACCCAATCAGGCAGTATTTAAATAAATACATCCTTTTTTTTTCCCATGTGATGACAGGTTCATTCAAGAAGAAATAGAGACTGGACCCCCCAAATGGTCTACTAATGCCTAAGGGCTGGATAGATGAGCAAGATAAAAAAAATATCCATTCAAATGGAGAGAGGGAAAGGGGGGGGGAGGGAAAGAGAGAGAATGTGCAAACTCAACCAGACCCACTATATCCATTTGCCTCTCACTTCCCCTTCTCCTCCATCTGCTGAGCTAGTAACTGAGCCCAAGCTACTGCATTGCCAACAAGTCAAAAGCATTTATTACTGTTAAAGTAGTTGAAAATCAAGAGAAACATTTTAAAAATTTCAAGTTCTCCCTAGCTGGCAAAATGTTGTAGTTTAATCATTGGTATAGGATAATTTCTCCAGCTGGTGCCCTCTAGTTAAAATTCCCAATTCCCAGTCCATGGAAAGAGACAGCTTGGGGAGACTGGCACTGAATTTTCAGGAAGTGGAAGGAATACAGTATTAGATGCATACATTGTGCTACACTCAATGTTTACTCATAATTCTGGTTGTGAAGTTATGGAAATGAGATAATCTTGCTGTCAGTTGGGTAACTACATTTGAATGGGTGCTTATACCTCTCAAAACAAAAAATGAAATACATTAGCCAAAGCAACAGCATAGATTTGCATTACATTTACAGATATTAAGTGATGGATGTACATGCAGATTGCAAATTAATTATTCCAATTCAAAACAAAACAACAATTTATCTCATTGTAGAGGAGAAAACTGAGATGAAATACCTACTTGCTTACAGTTATATGCAAAAGTTTAGCTCCCCTGGGCAAATTCTACATTTTAATGAATTTCTAAGAGAACAGAAATTGACCCAACTTCCACATGGTTCAGAGATAACATGTACTCCTTTTTGCAAATTCAAGTGCATACCTATATGAGGTTGCTTACAGATTCTAAATAAGAAATAACAAAAAAGGTCATCCTTTCATCTGTGCTTTGTAACATTTCCGTTGGCAGAAATAACAGCTTCCGACATTTCTTGTAACCAACGAAGGGTTGTTCTTTCTTTCTTTACTTTTTACCCCATTCTTCTTTCCAGAACTCTTCTAGCTGAGAAATGTTCCCTGGTCTCCTTGCATACATGACATGCTTGATATTTCCCCAAAGGTTTTTATTAATATTCAAAGCTAGGGAGAATAAAAACTATCCCCCAAATTATATCTTTTTCCTGCAAGTATGGATTTGGAGCTATGTTTTAGATGTTGCTCTAAAGCAATAATCTATTGTGTGGTCAAGGGTTGGTGGTGTATTCATTTCTTCAAATGTTTACTTTTTTTCTCCAAATTGGTCTGCAGAATTTTCCTTGTTACCTTCTGGGAGAAGGCTTCATGATATCCAAAGCAGCAGATCTAAATTCAGTTTTGTTCTATATACATCAACCTTGTGAACTTTCATGCTTCCTCTTTCTGCTATGTATTCAAAATGGACAGTGGTTAATATATATATGTATGGATGTAGGTATATGTATGCATATAGCATGTGTATATGTGTGCTATGTATGTATATAGCTATATACTTTATTTTGACAGCAGGCAACAGAATTTTATTTTTAACGTGCACCAGTATACTCACAGTAAAAATGACAATAAATGTTATCTTATGTTTGTATATGTGTGCTATGTATGTATATGGCTATATACTTTATTTTTATTTATTTATTTATATATTTTGTATGGTTATTGTTGAACAGTTCAATTTTTGCTTCATGAATCCAAAGCATGTGGTCCTACCAGTTTCAAATGTATCAATGTTTTCTTTTACATATATTAGACAAAGAGAAAGACTTTTGTGATAAAGTTGAAGAAAACGTTTCCTCCTGCCAACTTTTCACAAGCTGTACTATGGACTTGTAGACAACTACTCAGCCATCAGCCAAACTTTTCAGCAAATCATTTCAGAAATTCAAGGATTCTTTTTGCAGATCTGACCAGCATTTGGGCAGTTCTGACAAAGATTTTTCCACATTTTTCCATTGCACCATTGTGGTAAAAAAAGTAAACCTGAAAAGAGGTATTAGGAATCCCCTAGACTTTATATTAGCACACCAACTATTATGATTTGTGAACATGGTTTCTGGTGCACTATGTTGTGTCAATCAAGGCAATGAGTCTTAGTCAACAAAATTTAAATGAATGAAGTAAAACATAATATTTTAACCCAGCCAGTTGACCATGTATTTAAATGAGCATGACTTGGCTGATTTATTTGGGGTAGGTGGGAGGGAGAGAGAGAGGGAGAGGGAGGGAGGGAGAGGGGGGAGGGAGAATCCTAAATGCTTATAATCTTGAATTTCTATATCAGTTTTCTTACTGATCATCACTCCCCAAACACAGGATAGCGTGTACCCTCAATACATCCAGATTAGACTGTATTCTCACTACATCATCTTCCAATATAAAACCACGTAGGTGAATTGCTCTTGCATGACATGTGATTATATCATGTTGTTATGCTTACCTATTTTTCATCAATATATAAACCATCACAATTGCAAAGGCAATGTATTTAATATATGAAAACCAAGCAAAGGAAAATGGTAAAACCAGTAAGAAAAACAATGTATTTGTCATGTCAGGGGGAAAAAAAGCACCCTAAATATCCAGAGATTAAAATATCCAATATCAGTATGAATGTGGATTCACAAAGCACCATGCCCCAGGACCTGCTTAAAAAGTAACATTTTAAACATTTTAATAAATGACAGCAGGGTCAGGGCTACAAAGACTTCAGAGGAGTGTTTTCCAAATGCAGGGGCAGCCACAGAAAAGGTGTGTCTCCAAAGCCCCAAAAGCTGACATTGATTTATTGATGGAACTAGAAGCATGAAGACCTTTATAGATGACAACCAGCACATTGGGATATCCAGTGCAATTCCCAGATGAGAAGGGTCACACAAGCAAACTGAGATGCTTATTCCACATCCAGGAATCACAGTTTCCAAAGTAAGAAAGCACTGGGAACATTGTTTTTTTTATTTTGTAGCTTTTGGAAAATATATCTGGAAAATTAAAAACATCTGGTACACATTAGTTCCATACTAATGTGTTTGCTGCTACGGTGATTAAATCATGATTTAAACCACCACAAGAAAAAAAAGCTTAAATGACTTAAATGTGGATTTAAATCAAGTTTCCTATTTGCACTTCAAATATTTCTTAAATTAAAATGCATGCTAACTGATTAATAAAGTCATTAAAATCACTTGATTTACAAATAAGCAGAGACTTGATGTGCCCCAGGAGAATGCAGAAATTCTTTATGATTTCTTTTAATTCACATTTTTATTATGTTTGCTAGATTAGAAAATGGTATATAATACATTACTTAGTAATGTTTATTAAATATATAAATTTGAGAAGCATTGAAAGTGAGAATTCCCAGCACCGACCAAAAGTCTAGCCAGCTTTGTCTTTAGCTAATGAGACTTTGTTATTCATATGGGTTGGGGGTGGGTGGAAAATTGTCCTGGCTTCCTTTTGCAAAAAAAACCCAACCCCTCCTTCTTTTTCAGTATAAGGCAGTTGAGATAGTGTACAGGTAGTCCTTGACTTACAATGAATCATTTAGTGACCATTTGAAATTACAGTGGCACTAAAGAAAGTGACTTAAACTTTAACTTAGCAATAGAAATTCTAGTCACAATTGTGAGTGTAAGTCAAGAACTACCTGGAGCCAAATAAAGTATCAGTCCAGGCCCTTAATCAGATCATTGGTCCATTTTCTATCCTGCTAATCTGTGGTGACTTTCACTATCATTTCCACCAGTCCAAACAGCAGTATTCCTCAACCTGAGCAACATTAAGATGTGTGAACTTCACTCCCAGTACCCCCAGCCAGCATGGTTGACAAACACTGACCTAAAGGGTTATTCTATCAGATATTCATGTTAAGTGTGATCTTCAGGTTCTCCATATGATAATCTGCCCTAGAACTTCAAGAATAAAAAAAATCAAAAGTTTTGCTGAAGAAGTAAATCGAAAAAAGTGAGAGAAATGTACTGACTTTAGATTAGAGCAGCCATTTGAGTTGTAAAATACCCATTTACAGTCTGAATAAACAAAAATTAACCCTCTGGAACAGGATAATCTAAGTCATGGCAGATGATCAGAAAGTTCACCAACTTCCATCTGGTGCCCTAGAATATTTTTCAGAGAGTATGCATTGAAGAGGGGAATCTGCAATGAGAATTTTTTGGAAACATTTGTCTATTTTCAGGAAGAAATTCCTAAAATCTTTCTGAAGAACTTCAAAAGTGAGTCCAGAAATCTACTGCAACAAAACGTATTACATTATCTGCTATCTGCCCTATAATAATTTAAAGTCCATAACAGAACATGAAAAAATACACGGCTGTATCAAATAGTATTAGAAAAAGAATGCACTTGAATCAAGGCTGCTAGCAACAGCTAAGGGTTTCAAATATGAAGCCTACCAAACATGGCCAAGAGATATGAAGCACATTTGAACTATAAGAATTTTAAAGGTAAAAGGCACTTTCAAGACATTTCCCAATCATATTCAAATGCTGTTTCACTCTTATTTTTGTCTGCCACAATTCTTTTTCAAATGATCATCAAACTGTGGAGTGGAGAATCATCTAATCTAACTCTATGTGGTATGTAGGAAAACCTAACTCTTAACTTGACCAAATGTTATACTAACTGTTTATTAACGCTACTAAGGAGTCAAATTGTTTAGGTCACAAGCTTTCGCTGGAGCTTGCCAAAATACTTTGTGGAATCAAAACACAAGACCCAAAACAAATAATTAAGGCTCACTACACAATGGAGCACACTAGAAAGGACTCCCTCCAAAAGAATAGTGAAAGACACACCCCTGCGGACAAAGAGATACACTCATCTTTATATATTTCAGAAAGGAGGAGGGAAATGATACATATGTACATATATGCAGAACAATGGTTTAAAAGAAAAACCATTTGCATTTTGAAATTCAGGGATTCTGTGGGAATAAATTTACCACAGGCTGCTGGGAGCTACATGGACATATTCTTTATGTCTCAATTTGTCAATTAAACAATCTCATTTCTCATCCTGATGCCTTGTTTTCCATATCATTATGAATTTTATTTCATGCTTGAGATTGACTATGCATTAGTACAACTGCCCCATTCATAGGAGATACAATGATGTTCCAGCTGACACTAATTTGTTTATTAAGAGCCAATACTCCAGAAAATAGGCTTAAGATATAGAAGGATTGTGATAGACTTGAACATTGGGCACTATCTAACAAGCAAAATTCAATAGTGAAAAAAGTAAGGTTCTACATTTAGGCAAGAAAAATCAAATGTGGTGTCTTGCTTAATAGTAGTAACTGTGAGAAGGATCTTGGAGTTCTAGTGGACAACCTGTGATGACCCAGGCTCACAGTCACAGAAAACAGGTGAAGCCTCTTTTATTCCTTCACTTTGCTTCTAAGCTCCGAATATTCTTGATGGAAGACAAAAAACTCCCACACAAACAGTTACAAGAAGAAGGAAAAAAGCAACACAAACCAGGCAAGATAAGGGCTGGAGGACATTCACAGATAACACACACTGGGAAGGACGCCAAACTCAGAAAGGAACCATAAACTAGAGATATTTCCATGCTTTGTTTCCAGCGTTCACCCATATGCATGTCCGACCTCTTATTCAGTTGCCACAGCTGCAGCCCATGAAGAAGATCCCAAGTAGACTGTTTCTCTCCCTTATCCTCTCCTCCCTGTGTGCCCTAGGATGGAGAGAGGATGGGCCTGGGTCCTCCTCTGACTGCACAGCCAGCCTTTGCCCTTCCCCAGCCTCCTCCACAACCTCCGGAGCCACATTTCCCCTCCCTGTTGGCTGTTCCTCCTCTCCCTCGGAGTCAGCCTCCACCAGGGGAATGACACAACCATTTAAATATGAGCCAGCAGTATGCAGCAGCTGCCAAAAAAGCCAATACAGTTCTAGGCTGCATAAACAGAGGGAGAGAATCAAGATCACGTGAAGTGTTAATACCACTTTGCCATGCCTTGGTAAGGGCACATTTGGAATACTGCATTCAGTTTTGGTCGCCATGATGTTAAAAAAGATGTTGAGATTCCAGAAAGAGTGCAGAGAAGAGCAACAAAGACGATTAGAGGACTGGAGGCTACAACATATAAAGAATGATTGCAGGAACTGGTTATGTCTAGTTTCATGAATAGAAGGACTATGGGAGACATGATACCAGTGTTCCAATATCTCAGGGGCTGCCACAAAGAAGAAGGAGTCAAGCTATTCTCGAAAGCACCTGAGAGAAGGACAAGAAGCAATGGGTGGAAACTGATCAAGGAGAGAAGCAACTTAGAACTAAGGAGAAATTTCCTGACAGTTAGAACAATTAATCAGTGCAACAACTTTCCTCCAGAAGTTGTGAATGCTCCAACTCTCGAAGTTTTTAAAAAGATATTGGATAACATCATTTGTCTGAAGTGGTGTAGGGTTTCCTGCCTAAGCATGGAATTGGACTAGAAGACTTCCAAGGTCCCTTCCAACTCTGTTATTTTATTCTATTCTATTATGTGCCATCAATATGGTGTCGATTCTTATGGAGCACAGACTTTCTCCAACGTGATCTGTTGTTTCAAATCTTTCAACAGTGTACCCGTCGCTGTTGTAAACAAATCAATTGATAGTACTACTGATATGTTCCTTCAAAATAAATAAATATATTCGGGGGGGGGGACCAATATTTATGCAATCCTAAAGAAGATTTCCATCTATGGTGGGAATCCTTTTTAGACTTTTTTGCAGGAAATAGAAAAAATAGGGCAATATTTGCTGCAAGGGAAATAAGAAGCTTCTTTCTGCATTTTTGCTTTTTTCCCCCTCTTTGTTACTTTTTCTCTTTATTAATTTCTATTAGTTTTACTGTTCTTTGCAAAATCTTTAATTTTATCAATTAATTTTCCCATGGCTTTTGGCAAGTCATAACTTTGGGGAACTGACAAGTTTTTTCTGTTTTCTTTACTTAGGGGGATGCTACCAGGGAATGTACATCCTATTAGATTTTTTTGTGTGAAACCAACTAAGTGATGGTAAAATTGATTGGAATGAATTTCCTGTCAAAAATCAGAATGGGAAATTGACTAGAGCAGGGTTTTTCAAACTGTACAGGAAATCCTCAAGTTATGATCACAACTGAGCCCAAAATGTATATTGCTAAGTTTGCCCCATTTTACAACTTTACTTGCCACAGTTCTTATGTGAATCACTACAGTTGTTAAGTTATTGACATGTTGTTACGTGATTCCACATAGACTTTGCTTGTCCAAAGGTGACAAAATGTGATCACATGATCCCGGGATCTTGCAACCATCATAAATATGAACCAGTTGACAAGCATCTGAATTTTGATCATGTGATTGCTGCAAGGATTCTGTGAAAACAATCATAAGTTAATTTTTTTGGTGCTGTTGTAATTTTGAGTGGTCATAAAATGAACTGTTATAAATCGGGGACTACCTGTATCCTGCAGAACCCTAGGGATCCTTAATGAGATTTAGTGAGAGATTAAGGGCAACCCTCCCCCCAAAGCTAATTCTTTCAATTGCAGCCAATTGTCTATTACTAGAGCCTTGCCCTTAATCCAGGTTTCTAGGATGTGTTTATTTCTCTAACAAGTTCTGTGGGCTGTTTGAAACCCCTGGACTGGAGAATGAAGAGATGCCAAGAGATGGTAGAAAAATACAGTGGTATGATTCCCCTTAGGAATTTATGAGAATGCAGGGAGGCAGGCAAGCAAGCCTACTTCAAATGAAGACAAAGCAATACAAACAATACAGATGAAAACTGAACCAACCAGCCAAACCAGCACCAGCTGGATCCTGTACTTCAGGTACTATACCAACCACAAAAACCAGGCATTTCTTATTTATCCTGCATTTATGGCAGTGTGCCTTATGCTCACATTCTGAACACAGCAATTGTTACTTTGCAGCATTTTGCTATTTCTGAGCAGCTAACTCTATTTTGAAAAACTATCACCCATGGAAAGGGCTCCAGTGCAGATCCTGTCAAAGTTAACTTAGCTTCAGCAGAAGGACCACATTGTATATTTTCAGGGTTATTGCCCAAGAGACACAATTTATTTACTGTGGACCTGGGAAAGAATGAAAACATGACTCTGAAAAAGCATTGTCAAGAAGCTATGTAGAACATTCCTCTGTTACCACTGTTGAATCCGAACAGTGGTTAGGAAATAGTATCCTTTGTCTGAAACTATTTACAAATAATTTAAGAAGTTTGGATGACTTATGAGCCAGAATTAACAAACTACAGCAAATGTGGGATGTTGCTGTCCCCTCTCTAATTTTTCTGCCAATTAAACCAGCGTCTCTTTCCTTAGGGTGCCCAACCTCCCTAAACAAACTCAGTGAAAAAAACAAAATAGTAGGAAAAAAAGAAAAAGAGGAGGAAAATAAAAGAGCATTGAGGTCTTGGCTTACCATGGTGGGTGCTTTCAACCACTGTGGTTTGCAAATCATGGCTTTTGGATTAACGTGTTAGGCAAATGCAGCTGATTGTGGTTATTCAGTAAGTAGCTATTATGTAAACCACCAAAACTTGCCATTCTAATTCATACTCTTGAATTACTCTTTCGATTTAATTTCTGAACCATAATGACTGGATTCACACTAACACATTAATCCGTGATTTGTTTTGCTGCAACTTACTGAGTAAGGCATTGAATTCACACAGCAGTATATACTTCTATGGTTGAATTCATGCAGCATATGAACAATATGATGGTGTATATGATTTTGACTCAGATACTATGTGAATCTGGCCGCACTCTGAAAATATTAATGCCAGTAGCAGGTCAAATCATGGTGAATGTAATCCTATGTCTATTTCAGCTTGAAGTGCAAGATCTATTTCACAGACAAAAGCCAGGAAAAGCACCAGGGCCGAACAAAATAACTCCTTCTTGCTTAAAAGTCTGTACTGACCAATTGGCTCCCATCTTCACCCGAATCATCAATAAATCACTAGAGATGTGCTATGTTCCTTCTTGCTTCAAACACTCTACTTTCATCCCAGATGATGCTGTTAATATAGCTCTGCACTACATCCTACAACACCTTGAATCTCCAAAGACTTACGCAAGGGTCCTCTTTGTAGACTTCAGTTCAGCATTCAATACCATCATTCCAGACATTCTTCTAACTAAACTAAAGCTAGCAGAACCTGAACACCCTTGTAAATGGATCATTAAAAACTTCCTAACAAGCAGAAAGCAGCAGGTGAAGCTAGGCAGAATCGCACCTGACACCTGTACAATTAGCACAGCCCCTGTCGTGTCCGTTCGGCAAGGAGACCAGGAGGCAGTGACTAGGGTTTCAGCTCTTTATTTAGTCCCCGGAACCGATCTGGCTCCAAGGGAAAAACAGTGGCTTTTTATTCTCAAGCCGTGGCGGCCGCGGCCAATGGCACCACTTTGAATCTCCCAAGATTCATTTCCACCAATCGCGGGAGATTCTCAGCGGGCCAATCAGCATGGCTCGTTAACCAATCAGATTACCCCGCGCTTTGGCCAGTCAAAGTGCGGGGTTTCAAGAATGCAAATGAGCGTACAGAACACCCCTCCCCTCTTGGTTTGGTCCTACATAACGTAGTCCCATAAGTAGGCGGGGCTCCGCACTTGCCTACTGGACCTGCACAGGTCAGTCGTTGGTTGGCTCCCGGCCGGTTCGGTCGGGTTCTCTGTGTCTCTCGGCCTCGTCGATGGAACCGCCTGGTAGGCCTTGCCGGGCCGCTTGTCGCAGCTCCCTCCCGGTCTACCCGGGCTGGTTGAGCTGCGGTTTTCGCCGCTCCTGCCTGGTCTTTCCGGGCTGGTTGAGCTGGCCCAGCTGCTTCTCCCTGGTGAGGTTCCGAGCTGGCTGCTTGCTGGTGAGTATGGCTGGTTCCTTTCTTCTGGGTTTTGGTTCCCGGGGTATTCCCTCCCCTCTTGGCTTGTGTTAAGGGGATTGTCTGTGTCTAGTTGCGTGTCAGTTGTGTTTCTTGTGGCCGTTCTCGATCTTATTTGATAGATGCGGCGTTTCCACGCTCATCCATCGGTTGTTTGCAGCCGGTACGAGCGGGGACCTGTCAGTTGGGTTATGGTTGCTGGTACCCATAGTGGGTCTCCGGTTAGGTTTTTTGCATAGACGGCGTCACCTGGCGCAAAAGACCAGTGCTTGCTNCGCAGCCGGATGCACTGGAACTGTCAGTGCGTGTCGTATGCCCCGTTCTGCTAAGAATTTTTCAAATTCCAGTGAGGTGAATTGGGGCCCGTTGTCCGACACGATGACATCCGGGAGGCCATGGGTTGCGAATAGTTTGCAAAGTTCCTTGGTCATGGCCTCTGTGGTGGTGGATTTCATGTTGCTTACCTCCAACCAGTTGGAGTAAGCATCTACAGTTACTAGGAATGTATGTCCCTTGGTGGGCCCGGCAAAGTCTATGTGGACCCTAGACCAAGGTCCCCTGGGGGTTTCCCATTCCAGAATCAGTGCCGTGGGAAGGCTCGGTCTGGTTTCTTGGCAGCGTTGACACCTTGCCACCCAGGTCTCGATTTGCTTATCCATCCCTGGCCACCAAGCGTAACTCCTGGCCAGGGCTTTCGTTCTAACTATGCCCGGGTGCCCCTTGTGTAACAATTCCAATACCTTCCCTTGCAGTTTTTCCGGGATAACCACCCTATCCCCCCACAGTACACCCTTTTTGTAGCGAGAGTTCCGTTTGCCGGTTCTGGAATGTTTTGAATGCTTCGTCGTTGTCCTTTTCCGGCCACCCTTTCTCTACCCAATGTAACACCCACGCCAGACGTTTGTCTTTATTGGTTTCTCGGGCAATGTCTGACGCGGTTATGGATAGATTGGGCAGAGTCTCCATGCTGAGGGTGCTCGTCGTGGGTGCTGGGTCGGTGTCTAGATCGGGTAGCGGCGAGCGGCTCAAAGCGTCTGCACGTGTGATAGTCTTACCAAGTCGGTGTGTGAGCTGGTAGCTGTAGGCGGCAAGGAATTCGGACCACCTTGTCATCCTGGGAGATAAAATGTTCGGGGTGGCCCGGTTCCCTGCCAGGATGCCCAGCAACGGCTTGTGGTCTGTGATGATTGTGAAGGTGCGGCCGTAGAGGTACTCGTGGAACCTCTTCACTGCTGCGACGATGGCTAGGGCCTCCTTGTCCAGCTGGCTATAGTTCCGCTCTGGTTTGGTGAGTGTCCTGGAGAAGAAAGCGATGGGTGCTTCTCTTCCATCCGGGATTGTGTGGCTGAGGACGGCGCCGACGCCGAAGTGTGAGGCGTCGCATGTGACAGCGAGTGGTAGGGTCTCATTGTATTGGATGAGGACGGCATCCGAGGTGAGCAGGTCCTTGGTTTTCCTGAAGGCGGCTTCCTCGCGTTTCCCCCAAGTCCAGGAAGCCGCCTTGTCCAAGAGCCTATGCAAAGGCTCTGCCGCGGTCGCCTTTTGGGGCAGGAAGACATTGTAAAAATTAAGCAGTCCCAGAAACGCCTGCAGTTCCGTTTTAGTCCTGGGTGTGGGGGCCTCCTTAATGGCTCTGATTTTGGTTGCGGTTGGGTGGATGTTGTGCCGGTCTAGGAGGTACCCCAGGAACTCGACCCACTCTGTGTAAAGTTGGCACTTTTCCCTCTTCACTTTTAGCCCGGTTTCCTTGAATTTGGTTAGCACATCCCTTAGCTGACCCTCTAGTTCTCGCTGGTTGGTTGCTGACACCAGCACATCGTCGAAGTAGGGCACCACCCCCTTGATGCCTTGCAAGAGTCTCTCCATGAGGCTCTGGAAAATTCCAGGCGCCACGNTTGACTATGGTTTGCGCCTCCACGGTTTCTGCGTTGACCGGCAGCTGTTGGTAAGCTTGGGCCAGATCGAATTTCGCAAAAACCTTGCCTCCCCCCAGTGAGTGTAGAAGATGCTGCACTACTGGGACGGGGTAGGCGCTTTGTTGCAAGGCACAATTTAGGGTGGCCTTATAGTCCCCGCAGATTCTCACCGACCCATCGGGCTTGACTGGGGTGACTATTGGGCTATTGGACTATTGGACTATTGGTCTCCCACCGGGCATGGTCAATTGCTTGATGAGCTTGTCAATTTGCTTGTCAATTTTTTGCCTGAGTGCAAAAGGTACCCGCCATGGTTTTAGGCGTCTCGGGGGAAAGTTAGGGTCTAGGCTGAAGGAGATGGGGGGCCCTCGGTACTTGCCTAGGGTGCCATCGAACACTTCCTGGAAGTCCCGTGCCAGTTGCTGCTCCCAATTGGTCTCGGCGATGTGGTTGATGCCCGTGACTTCGATGCCGAGCGGCGCGAACCATTGCAGTCCCAAAAGGCTGGGTCGGTCTCGGTCCACGATGGTCAGGGGAAGCTTTGCGGTGCGGCCGTTAAATGTCACTTTGAATTGTCCAGTTCCGACTACCGGGATGCGGTTTCCCTGGTAGTCTTTGATGATTAGTCTCTGGTTCTCCAGTCCCTTCGTGTGGATGGTAGGCACCAAGCATTTGATTTCTTGCCAGGCGACCATGGAGAGGTAGGACCCGGAGTCCACCTCCATTTTGCATGGCTTGCCTTCGATGCCTACCTCCACGTAGACTTTTCAGGCGTTGGTGGTTGATGCGTGGCCGATGATGACCGTCTGGTGGGTTTCCTCCTTCCGCCAGGTCTCGCTACCTCGTCGGGTTTGCCCGCTCCGGTCCCATCGGCTGTCGGCTGGGCGATCTCTGGTTCTGGGGGGTGTGCTGTCCTGTCTCCGCTCGCTGTGGTCCCACTGTCTGGGGCTGTAGGCTTTCTTTAATCAGCAGACGCGGGCGATGTGACCCTTTTTGTCACAGTGCCAGCAGACTGCATCGAAGAAACGGCACTCTGATCTAGGGTGGTCACCTCCGCAACCAGCACATGCGGTCACCGACTTACGACCCCGCCGACTGCGCTGGTCGCGTCCTGCCTGGAGCCGGTGGATTTCCTCCTCCTCGTCCGAGGTGTCGGAGGCAGAGTGGAATTCGCCATGGTGGGTGGTGGTCTCATGGTGACTTGCTTCCGGTTGGGCCTCGGTCGCCCGTCCAGGGTTGGTGGTCGCGGTGCGATCCCCTGCGTCCGATCTCCACATGCGGTTCGCCGACTTCCGGGTGGCCTCGGCTGTGGTGGCTTCAGCAATGGTGTCGGCGAGGGCAATGTTGCCTTTGTCCATCAGTCGACTCTGTAGGACTGGATCCCGAAGTCCGAGCACAACTCGGTCCCGTAGGGCCTCGTCCATGTCGGAGAATCCGCACATGTCTCCTAGGTTCCGCAACTCTGCAACAAAGTCACTGATGCTTTCGCCCGGTCTCTGGTCCCGCCAGTAGAAATCGTGCCGCCTGATGAGGGTGGGCACGGCGGGGGTGTAGTGGTTGCGGAGCAAAGGTTCGAGGTCGGCCCAGTCCATCTCTTTGACGTCAGCGGGTTTCGCGAGGGCTTTCGCCATCTTGAACACTGCGGGCCCGCAGTGTGTCAGGAAGACGGCTCATTTTTTCGGCCCGGTGGCGTCCTTCATGTTGCTGCATTCGAGGAACATGAAGAATCTGTCCGTGTAGGATTCCCAGTCCTCGCTAGCAGGATTAAAGGGTGCGGGCAGAGCGATGCTGGCCATCTCGTCGGTCTTGCTTCCGTCGGACACGTGTCCAATGGGCTTCAGCCTTGGGATCCCACCCTTGTCGCCAGTATCGTGTCCGTTCGGCAAGGAGACCAGGAGGCAGTGACTAGGGTTTCAGCTCTTTATTTAGTCCCCGGAACTGATATGGCTCCAAGGGAAAAACAGTGGCTTTTTATTCTCAAGCCGCGGCGGCCGCGGCCAATGGCACCACTTTGAATCTCCCAAGATTCATTTCCACCAATCGCGGGAGATTCTCAGCGGGCCAATCAGCGCGGCTCGCTAAACCAATCAGATTACCCCGCGCTTTGGCCAGTCAAAGCGCAGGGTTTCAAGAATGCAAATGAGCGTACAGAACAGCCCCCTCCCAAGGCTGTGTGCTTTCTTCACTTCTCTTCTCCCTATATACCAATGACTGCATCTCAAATGATCCATCTGTTAAAATACTGAAGTTTGCAGATGATACAACAGTGATTGGTCTCATTCGAGACAATGACGAATCCACATACAGACTGTGCAGACTTGCCTCAAAGTGTAATCAGAACAATTTGGAACTGAACACACTCAAAACCATAGAAATAATGGTAGACTTTACTGCCACCTCTTACAATATTAGACAACACAGTTTCAACAGTAGAGACCTTCAAATTTCTAGGTTCCATCATATCACAAGATCTGAAATTGACACTTAACATCATCAAAAAAGCACAACAAAGAATGTTCTTTCTGCACCAACTCAGAAAGCTGAAGCTACCCAAGGAACTGCTGATCCAGTTCTACAGAGGAATTGTTGAGTCTGTCATCTGCACCTCTGTAATTGTTTAGTTTGGTTCTGCAACTAAACAAGACAGACACGGACTCCAGAGAGTAATTAGCACTGCAGAAAAAACCATTACTACCAACCTGCCTTCCATCGAGGACCTGTGTACTGCACAAGTCAAAACGAGGGCTGTGAAAATATTTACAGACCCCTCACATACCGGATAATAAACTGTTTCAACTCCTTCCCTCAAAACGACGCTGTGGAGCACTGCACACCAGAACAACTAGACACAAGGACAGTTTTTTCCCAAACGCCATCACTCTGCTAAACAAATAATTCCCTCAACACTGACCAACTATTCACAAAATCTGCATTACTATTACTATTAATCTTCTCATCACTCCTTATCACCCATACCCTCCAACTTGTGATCGTATGACTGTAACCTGTTGCTTGTATCCTTATGATTTATACTGACCAACTAGTATGATTCGATTGCTTATTGTACTCTATGACTATTATTAAGTGTTGTACTTTATGATTCTTGAGGAATGTATCTTTTATTTTATGTACACTGAGAGCATTTGCACCAAGACAAATTCCTTGTGTGTCCAATCACACTTGGTCAATAAAGAATTCTACTCTATTCTATATTCTATTAAAGGCCAAACCTCACTCTCCTAGCCTTTTAACTTTTTCTAGCTTGGTTTTTCTAGCTTGGTTCCAGCCAAGTCCTTTCTCAGCTCTGCAGTATTAACAAGACACAGATCCCCAGATGTAGATTTTATGAACTAGGAAGACAGAGTGCCTCAGTTGCCTGCATTTTTTTTGTATTCTCCCTCCATTTATTCCTCTAGATTGAGAAGAAAACATGACCAAATAAAGCCATCAACCCAGACAATCTGCTTCTAGTCCACCAGATGGAAAACAGATTTCCAAAATGGGAGCTAGCCTCTAATCGGCTTCTGTTGGAGGATCAAGGCCCTTGGTGTCAGGGCATTTATTGGGATATTAATGTCTCCCAACCAGTGAAATCTATTTTGGCTAACATCCTTGAATAGAGTATAACAAATGCTATATTTCCAACACAGTAGGCTGACAGGGTCAGTCTGAGAATAGCCAGGAATGAAATAAGAACTACTTGCTCTTCTGAACAATGGACAGTTCAAGGTAGCCTCTGAAAATCTTCATTCTTTAAAAAAACAAATAGATGAGAGATTGGCTGAGGTTTTGTTAATATTTTCAGTAAGAAAAAGTACTCAATCTTCTCCAAGCAATAGGAGAGCCCATACTGTGTTATGCCACCACCATTTTATGGCTTCACCTTGGGCATTGTGGGGAATTAAAATGACATTCCAAGCTAATCAAGTCAGGATTTAGGAGCAAAAATCCAATTCCACTCATTGAAATTAACAGAGAGGCTTCCAATGCAACACAATTATTATTATGTTTTTAAATAAGTAAAGTTATTTATATTCAAAGGGTTAAGAGTTTGCCCTTCGTGGACCATTATAAATGACCTAATTGCACCACTGTTCCCAGACATCCACTCCTCCTCTCAGCACTTCTGTTGCCTACTAACCCACCTCCAATCCATTGAAACCCATTAGAAGACATTTTGTCAAGAGACTTTTTAAAGTAGAATGTGACCAGAACTACCTCAGCATCAAATGACAGATTGTACTAAAAGCAACAATGAAGATAAAAGCATCATCATGGGCTTAGTTTATGCAATTTATTTATTTATAAAATGTATAGGTCCTCCATCTTACCTCAAAGTATAATCATAATTTGCTGGGCTCTCAAATTGTCTTCATACTATAAGCTTAGAGACAACCAACTAAAAGCATTTTTGGCAGAACGCAACGGGAGAACCTCACCAGTCTCTTTGCATCTTTGCCATTACATTGGATGAAATAAGTTCAAGTCATTTTGTTGCTATAGGTTAGAAGACGGCAGAGGTGGGATTCAAATTTTTTAACAACCGCTTCTGTGGGCATGGCTTGATGGTCATGTGACTGGCTGGGCGTGGCCAACTCAATATCACTCACATTGAGGCAGGCATCTCCTCTCCTGGCCTCTCATGACTGTGGGGATGCTGCAACAGTCGTAAGTGTGAAAAATGGTCATAAGTCACTTTTTCCAGTGCCATTGTAACTTTGAATGGTCACTCCACACAAGCAAAGTACCAGCAAGGGAGGGGGAAAAAACTCCAGAGAAGTTTCTGAGACAGGAAGTCTAGTCCTGCCAAGAATGTAATTAGAGTTAATGAAGAGGCAGTTTCTATAAGCAACACCAGAATGTTTCCTTCC
This sequence comes from Emydocephalus ijimae, assembly GCA_004319985.1. Lineage (NCBI taxonomy): Eukaryota > Metazoa > Chordata > Lepidosauria > Squamata > Elapidae > Emydocephalus > Emydocephalus ijimae. Next base: position 26,919 of record BHEV01004087.1, read on the forward strand.
TGCCTTCCTTACAGGATTAGGCCAGTCATTTCTTCCAACAACCGGTTCTTCAAACTGCTTAGAATGTTAACAACCGTTTCCAGTGAATAGGTGCAAACTGGTGGAATCCCGCCCCTGGAAGAGGGCAACCTGCATCCCACAATTTCCCTTTGGTAGCAGACATGTTCAGGAGGGGAGGAGGAAGGTTATCAATAACATCAAGATTGTGTGATTGGAGCAATTGCAGGAACTGAAAGAGACAAGAATTTGGGAAATGGAAATTGGTAAGAATCACATATCTCCTCACATATTTCAAACTCCAAATCTGAGTTATGCCACACTGAGCCAAAAGAAAATTCAAAGGATGGCCTGCGATCATGGGGACATGGGACTAATCTAGGAATAATATCATACAGTTGGGTTTACTGTATTTTCAAGTAAGTAAACAAGGACAAAATTCACAAGAAGGGGGGTTACTCAAGCAAAGCTGAGTAATATTGCACTGGTGTTTTTTCAAAGTGGCAAAGAGAAAGTTTTGTCAAATGATCCTTGGCATAAGGAGAGAGTGGGTTTAGCCTTTCTCTCCCTCTTTGTCCGCATAAGCTTTTACAACTAGACCAGAGGTCTCCGAACTTGGCAACTCTAAGACTTGTGGACTTCAACTCCCAGAATTCTGGGAGTTGAAGTCCATAAGTCTTACAGTTACCAAGTTTGAGGGCCCCTGAGCTAGACAAATGGCTGAACACATACAGATCTGGAATTTATTGTAAACTGGCCAAGCTATCTACGCCAAATGTAAACCAAAACAACTCAGTCAAACTACCAATTCCATAAGGAAGGAAGGAAAGAAGGAAGGAAGGAAAGACATTTATATAATCTTATTAACTGATTGGCTGTTTCCATTTTATGAAATCTCACAGATATATTGAGTTCATTTATAAGTTTAGGGGCCGATAAAGAGAACCCTGTGAAAGGCCTAATCTCATTCTCTCTAAATTCCAGAGTAAAACCAAAATAAAATCTATTCTACTTAGGCAGATCAGATCACTTTTGCATAGCTTCTGCTTCTACCAAAGCTTTAGTTTCCCATGTAGCCAATCTCAGAAGCTCACATTTTGCATCTGTAGGCTATTTTTCTGACCCAATTAACACAGTAATAAGGCACAATTGAGAGCCTGCATCAGGATCACACAACCCACATAAGCCTCCCCAGTTTCATTTTTGCAGTTCTCGAAAGATCTTAGCACCACAATTTTACCATTAATGTTTAATTGTCCAAGGGGAGGAATTATACAAAAAGACGCATTAAGCTTTGGGTAAGTTTATGGAAGGGAAGGGAAGGGAAAAGGAAAGGAAAGGAAAGGAAAGGAAAGGAAAGGAAAGGAAAGGAAAGGAAAGGAAAGGAAAGGAAAGGAAAGGACACCCAAATCCCATCTATCTGAAAATGTCTGATTATTTGCATGATACTATGTCATTGCCTCTCCATTGACTATAAAAAGCAAATGAAAAACAATTAAAAACAATTAAAAACTCAGCTTGTGGCTCTTGCTAAAGAATTGCCTATTCATGTATGTTTCCAATTTATAATTTACAGTATGTCATTCCTAATAACCTGAGATCAAATATAATTTTCATGACAAGTGGAACAGCTAAGGTTGTTAGCTAATAGCTATTCCATCTTGATAGGATTTAGTCTTAGTTTGCTTCACTTCATCCAAATCCTCACAGCCTCCATGGACTTGTTCACAACTTCTGTGGCATCTCTAGATTGGTTAGTTTAATATTGGTTAGTTTAATGCTTTGGAAGGAAACACCCCAAGAACTAGTTGACAAACTTGAAAGAACAAAATGCATTAGCAAACTCAAAATAATGCTACTTATACCACTGATTCACAATCTGTGGTCTGCAGGCCCCTGGTGACCATAATGTCATCCCAGAGGATTTGCAAAGACTTGAAGAAATGTTATATTTTAAATCTTCAGTTAGGTCTTGGGGGGTCCAGGGCCATAGTCACAGCCACACAAGTTATTTAAAGGGGATCCCTATGAAGAAAAGGTTGAGAACTACTGACTATACATTATACACGGAGGTGGTATTCAGTCACTTCTGACAGGTTCTAGAGAGCCGGTAGTGGAAATTTTGAATAGGTTGGTGAACCAGTAAATACCATCTCTGGTTGGCCCTGCCCCCATCTATTCACTGCCTCTTGATTGGCTGGGTCTTCTTTTGTTGCCCTGTACAGGAGAATGGAGCTGGAAAGCAGGTTAGTGGGGAGGAAATGGAGATTTTATAGTGTCCTTCCCCTGGAGTGGGGTAAAAATGGGGTTTTTACATTATCCTTCTACTGCCACACCCATCAAGTCACACCACACCCACCAAGCTACAACACACCCACCAAGCCATGCTCAGCAAGCCATGCCCACAGAATGGTAGTAAAAAAATGTGAATACCGCCACTGATTATACATTAAAATAACAATGTACCAAACTAAAGTATTTTATTTAAAAGCATGGCAAGATAAAAATAAGTCTCATGTAAACACATAAATCTTAAACCCAACAAATAAATTTTAAACCCTCAAGATTGTTTATTGAATATATGAATAATAGATCTCTCCCTCTCCTTCCCTCCCTCTCCTCCCTCTCTCTCTGGAATTACTCAACATAGTTCTGGAAGATCACAGAAAATAAGATACTGTTGTTCAGATCAGAACTGTATGTCACAGTTGAATTAGACAATTTAGCAAGCAGCTTCAAAGGATAATCACAAATCAAAAACTCTTGTGTCAAACCAAAGTTCCAATTTGTGGGTCTCCTCCTGGAACTTGATCTTCCCAACCAAATTGCACTGATCCAACATCACCCATGTGCATCCTCATTTTCACCCTATCATAAGATTGGAAAAGCTTAGGAAAGCAGATGGTACTGATTACCGTGTATAGGCAATGTTTGACCTTATATAAGTTAAATCAGGAACTAAAGTGGGGATCTGAATAGTGGCAAGGACACAGGAATGGGGATTAACAGCAAGGTAGCAAAAATATCAAGACAAAGAACGGGAACTAATTTGTATTAGGAAACATCGTAATTACAATTTGCAAAGTGTGAAATGGATTAATCTTCACTACCTCTCTGATAAATACAATAGAATCCTATGGGATTGCATTCACACAGCCTGCTAAAGCAAAAACAGGAAATCCTCATTTTTGGCATTGCATGTTTGCAAATCCAACCCATTGTGGTTTGTAAACAATGTTCAAGCAATTGTGATATACTGCAATATATGAATCAGAACAAAGATTTGCAGTCTTGGAAGCATGAATTGACTAAGAATTCAAAGAGTTTTTAATCTCAGGTGCAGTAACATTTGCATAGCATGATAAGTTTATACTACAAAAAGGATGGTTTGGAGGAAGGTTAAAGGATCGAAGTGGCTGCCTTAATTATCTGGAGAACCCAGCTCCTCCCCTAAGGAAAAAGATACAAAAAATATCCCATTTTTCTTTTTTGTCTCTGCCCATTCGGCCTACAGAAGTCTTCTGCGGGACTATAGGGTTTTTTGGCACCTCTGTCCTAAGCTATAGCCTACCAAGGCCATGTTAATTCATCTATGTGCATTTCTTATGAAAAGCACATCTTCTTTCATCACCAGTTCCACTGGAAAAACTCTCACACACATTAGGGAACTGTATTTTTCACAGTTTAATGATGCTCCTTCCAGGTGGAATTTGACTTTAGTACTTTGGTTTGCTTGAGTTGTTAAACAAATTAATAACTGGCCATTTAAAGCTTTATAGACCTGATAAGATAGTGAGCTGCTGTTTGGCTAAATATGTATTTCAAGACTTTTAATACTGGTGTTCCACAGAAAATATGCAGGCTGGCTGAATGGGGAAATGGGGCGTACTTAATGTCAAGGAAGCAAAAAGGAACAAGACATCCATCCTAATCTCTTTATCCAAGAGACCAGCCAAGAAGGTGTGAAAGCTCATATTCTGGGCCCCACACTTTAGTGGGGGAAAACCCTGAGAACTTATTAGAGTGTTTGTTCAGAAAACAAGCCCCCAGCCATCTCTGCTTCTCCAAAACATAGACATGCATTCTGATCCCTGTGGATCAGCAAAACGTCAAAATTGCTTAAATGGATGCAGATGGATAGACTCTGCCAGGCCTTGCTAGAAGTAGCAAAACTCCTGCAGCTGACAGGAGTCAAGACCTTTGGGAAGAACAGACGGTTGAATTGTACCCAGGTCCTGACAGCTCTGGTTATTTCGAGGAAGAACAGCCCCTGTATGGCGGCCCAGGGGATGTCCCCTCCCATGGCTAGGAACAGGGAAAAATAAATTGTATAAAGATGCTCTGATGATTTAAGCAACACTACACAACAGCTGGGAAGAAGAGATAGAAGAATGGCAACTGAAGATCTCAGCAGCAAACCACTAAATTACAGCATTGCTCTAGCAAGAACAGGAAGTGTTTATAACTAAAGTAGGATCTCCCTAGATAAATATTAGCATCTTCAGCATTTAGCTGCCATCTTCGAAACTCGACAGAGGACGGCTCATCAGAATTGCCCATTATAAGTCAAATAAGCAAAGCCTCTTAAATAAGGCAAACTGACTGAAAGACAGAGGTAGGAGACATGTTTCTCAGAGCATGCTAAGTTAACAGCCATAATTTGTGGAATACAAGAAAACAGGTAGTTTCAGGTCTCATGTTAAGCGAGGACCAAGGGTAGACATCAACTGCATGAAAAGCCCAAGAATTCATTTTGCAGCCACTCAAACCTCCCAGATTACATTGACAAATACCTCAGTTTTTGCAAATATCTTTGAATAAAGAAATAGAAATGGTTTATTATGCCTTTGTGGAGGAAAACAAACTCATTCATGCATCAGATCTCTAGATTCTACCATCACCAGTACAAGTCCCCAAAAAGGCAACATTATTTCATCCTCAAAAATAATAAGAAGTCTAGTCTCAAAGCCAAACCAAAAACAATTGCTTGTCCTTGACGTAAGATTTTACAAAAAATAATTATTGTATTAAAATCCATGAAATCAAAAGTTGGCAAAAAACATGGAGCCAGTAGTTCATTAACATTAACTTTATTAACTAATCCATAGTTTGGACTAACTAACAGATTGGAAAATATAGGAACAGATAAAGGCTCATGCAAGTAGTCCTTGACTTACAGCCACAACTGAAACCAGAATTTCTGATTCTAAATAAAGTGGTTAAGTAGGTCACACTCATTGTTTTACCTTTTTTTGCTACAGTTGTTAAGCAAATTCCTGCAGTCTTTAAGCAAATCATGTGAATCATGCCATTGTTTAGGATTTCCCACCAACTGTTTGTTGTTGCCAAGCATTGGAATTTTGATCACGTCTTAGGATTGCTGCAACAGAAGAAAGAACCAGTTGTAAGTCACTTTTTTCCAATGTTTTTGTAATTTTGAACAGTCATGAAATGAATAGTTTTAAGTGGGGGACTACCCTGTTTCTCCAACAATACGGCCTCCCCCAATAAGAAGTCCCAGCATGTTTTATAGGCATGAAATGAAATTAAGCCCCTTCCCCCCCAAATTAAGGCCTATATTAAAACATGCGAAATGGGGGGGAAATGGCAGGGGGGCTTGCTGTTAGGAAGTACTTTTGTTGCACACCCGGATATGGTGCTGCCTGCATTGACCCCGATACGAAGTGCCCCACCAAAGCCGAGATCAACATCCAAGCCGTCGCCACCCGCCTGAAGATGCAAGGGGGGGATTAAGTCACCCCCCAAAAAACGGCCTAGCCGTTTTTTCGGGGCTCAAAAAAAAACAAAACCCGGCCTTATTATATGAGAAACACGGTACATACTTTGGTAGGCCTATGAATTCAATGAGTTACTCTCAATTAAATCCTGTTGACATTGAAGGATCTCCCCTGAGTCTTAATTCAGTTCAAGCTTTCCAGATAGAATTGTGTCTCTGACCCTCTTATTCTCAAATTGCTCGTCTCTCCTAATAAAACATTGTAATCCAAGTTTGTAATCCCCAATGGCATCATTTCCTATGATATCATAATAATTTTTATTAAAAGGAATCATTTGTAAAGCAATTGTGACAAGGTGAATTTACATCTGTAATTGCCTCAGGCTGCCTCCCAATTGGGATAATTACAAACATAATCTTTCCTCATAATTAAAGGAAGAAAATATTAATTCTTGCTATAACAAGCTTTTAAGGCATAAGAAACATAGCGAATGTTCCTTAAAACTGAAGCCATCAATTCCACAGCTAAAGGATACCAACTTCTTTGTTTCAAATTTCATGCAAATTGTCCCTTTTTATTTTTATTAATAATAAATTATTCACTTACTTTTGATGAAGAGTTTCTACAATAAATATGTCTCAGGAATTTCAAAGGACCTCAAGGCAAAACAATGTGGATAACAAATGTTTTAACAATGTGTATTATTTCATTATTTCTTGAGAATTTGTATTCCTTTTTTAAAATCTCCGAAATTTTAAAAATTAAATCATACCAAACTTCTGACTAAAAATAATGATTTCATTATGAGCTCCTGTTTTCCACACAAAAAAAGATATAACCGGCTATTTTTAAATAATAATTATTCCCATTATTTCTGATGGGAGGAAAAGCCAATATAATTTTTCAATTAACAAGGCCCAAATATATATAACTTTTTATAGAGAGCATGTTTGGCCTAGTTGCTAAGGCAGCAGACTAGAAAGTGGGAGACTGTGAGCTCAAGTCCCACCTTAGCCATGAAAGCCAGCTGGGTGACTTTTAGTCAGTCATTCTCTTTCACTCAATCCACCTCACAGAGATTGTTGTGAGGAAAATAAGCGAGAAATAAATAAACTTCTTTCAGTGCTGAAAAAGTTAACTACATTCCTACTATCATTTCAACTAAGACTGTGACAAGATGGCTTGATAATAACTCTTGAGCTAAGACCACAAAAATCAGGGAGATTTGGAACCTATTGGTATCATTTTTCTTAATCCTGATTTGTCACCTCCTCCTTTCCTCAAGTCCTGAAAATAATGAGGGATATGTATCTTGCATACCAATCCTACTTAAACACTAGAAATTCTCTTTCATTTGTCAAAGAGAAATTAATCACTTCATTTTAATTAATCGCTTCATTTTAATCCCAGATACTTCTCTGCTAGGCATTTCCGAGATGGCAGGAAATGCCATTTCCACAATGTCAAGATCTTTCAGAGATAAAGCAACCACAGAACAAGAAGTCCTAGATTTGGGCATGCAGATTTCTGACGATTACAGCCCAAATATTAGGAATATTCCTCATGTCTGCATTAGTGCCATTCATTCATTTGTCATAGGGGGAAAATATTTGGAATTAAAATTTGCTACTCTCATTCCTGATTCCTGTTCCTCTCCAATGATAGGCCTGATGAAACATCTTCATCCTACTTATTGCAGGTCAAATTAAAATAGTTTTGGATGATTTCCTGGCTTTGTTTACTTGCCCACCAACCAACACCTAAGGAAAATAAGCCACCTATCACTTTCTCTAACCAACTGATGCCCAAACACAGGTCAACCACAGTACTTGTTAGTCCTTCATTGCTTAATTCTTTTTGTCTCAAAAAATACTGAAAATTAAAGTCCAGTGTGGCAGTGGAAAAGTGAAGGGCATGATAGGGGGGGAAAACTTTGTGATACCACCAGTGGTGGGATTCAATTTTTTTTACTACAGGTTCTGTGGGCGTGGCCTAGTGGGTGTGGTTGGGGAAGGATACTGTAAAATCTCCAGTCAGAGGTGGTATTTGCCAGTTCTCCGAACCACTCAACATTTCTGCTACTGGTTCTCCAGAACTGGTCAGAACCTGCTGAATACCACCTCTGGATACCACCCATTCTCTTTCTGCCCTAAGCAAATCTTATTTTTCTTAATGGTTAATCAAGTTAATCTATAATATAGGGGCAAGATTAGCGAATCCAGACAGGTACCAAGCATTAAGGGGAAGCTAGGGGTGAAGAAGGAGAGAATTCTTCAGATGATACTTGCAACTTCTCCCCTATGCTTGTCAATTACAAACATAGCTAGATCACTCTCCCAACATGGGCCTAATGCTCCTTCAAAAAAGTGCTAAACTCTTAAGGTGTCATTGTAAGGTCAGACAAGACCTACAGGAGGCCCCATTGATGCCTCAGTCAAAAGCTTTCCGTTTTTTTCTGAAGCACAAGCTAAGATGAACATGGAAGGCATCATGCCCATAGCAATCTGAAATGCCCAAGAGAAGCTGGTCAGATTCCATGTCCTTGGAATGTGTCATCAATTGAAGAAGCACTGTAGATTGTGACTACAGCCAAAAGTGTGATGTGAGAAGTGAAAAAATGTGACTTTCAAATTGGAACAGTGAAATAATGATTCCAGTTGTTTTACTGTGGTCTGGGGAGAAGACAAGAGCAAAAAAGAAAGTTACCGAGGCACTTAGAGCCATGATTACATGGCAGTGAGATAGACCTCTTCTATCTCCAAAATGGCTTTCAGCTAGCAGCCAATTATAGAAGTTTACAGCAAGTTTACAAAATGGATGATAAATACTTACTTTGCACCCTTTTTCCCTACTCCTATAGCAGCTCTCTGCTGCCCTCTTTTGATGGCTTTAGTTCTGCCAAGAAATCAACAGGCTGTACTGAATTCAACTGCACACTTCAGTGGCAAGGATGAATGCACTTATCCAACTTGTTATGCTTCATGTTAACCATATTGAGGTTTTCATGTGTGTATGACTTGTCATTCTAACCAAGTCTGTTAATTGTCTATGACTCAACATACTGTGCCTATTCAAAAAGTCCATTACAAAACCACAGAGAAGGGACAGGGTCAAGAAAACCATTGCTTTTGAGAATCTTACTCAGTGCAGGATTCCAAATGAAAGTATAAGAGACCCATGGCTGTCCAGTCTCAGCTTGATCCTATGAACGGAAGTCCACAAGAGGTGTATGGAAAGGGGGGACAAAAATGCCGAGATGATGGCTATGACTATAGCCCCATCTGTTTCATACATGTATTGTACATGCAACATACTAAAAAAAAAGAAAAGAAAATGAAATGAAATGAACTTCAATCATGCAATTGCCACCATTTTGACTTTTTTAAATTCCACCTTCCTCTTTCCCAAATGCCACTGCCTGGCTTTAGCAAATTCTATACTTTTTATTCTTAGTTAGTTTTAACTAATGCTAGATAACTTGCAACTTGTCAGGTCATCTTTTGTCAATATTTACTTACCTAGAGAAATAAATAGAATGACTACCATCAGGTGAAAAAAAGAGAAAATAGTGGGAGTGGAAGCAGCTTCCAACTTCCTGCTGTCTTCCCCATTGATTTCGCTTGCAGGAAGCTGCTTTGTGAGAGCATCAGAAATCACAATCATGTCACTGTGCAGTCATAAGTTTATAAATACAGCCGATGTGGGGAAATTTCAATTGCACAGGAGTAATAGGTCCCAGATTTTGTACACATTTTTTAAAATTAGTGCATTTTGAGATATCTTGATTCAAAGTATATTGCCCTATGATGCATCATTTTGGCTAATTCAAGTTTATAGACAGACATTTCAGTAGTATATTGATTCTATCCAAATCTGCTTTCCTAAACCAAAATCCATCCATCGTTCTGTCTCTTGCCCTCTAAAGCCAGGAGAACAGATCATGGCCTTTTTCTGTGTGACACCTTTTCAGGTTTTTGAAGAGTGCTATTATACCCACCATCATTTAATCGTCAAAAATAGACATTTTTCAGTTCCTTGAAATTTTATTCATATCGTTCTAGTTCTCTGAACATTTTTTTACCCATTATCTAAACCCATTCCTCCTTTCCCAAATTTTTCTAATGCTTCAAACCAAAAGCAGAACTTACAACTTTATTCAAAATCTGTGATTTGAAAATTGTGTTGTAAATGCAGGCTAACATTCCATTTCCCATGTTTGCAGCCCAATTGAACTGCTAGATTATTGTCAGTTTGCAATCAAGTAGCTGAAAATCAGGATATTTAATTCTGAATTTCTAACAAAGCACTGTACATTTGCATTTCTACTTTCAGCCTCTTTCTCTAATGTATCAGTATCATTCTGGATTTTATATCAACAAGGGCAGAAGTCTAAGCTATGAGTTGTGATGACCTTCTGGAATTATTAGCAAATATACAGGAGGTGTAAATTTTGTGGTGTTCAGAGGGTTGAGAAGTGAGTGGACAGGCAGGCAGCCCATTACCTGCAACTCCCAATTCCTGAGAAAGGGAATAAGAAAAGATTAAACAGATTAACAGAGTTGGAAGGGACCTATAGGTCATCTAGTCCAATGCCCCCCAAACAGGAGAGCCTACACCATTTCTAACAAATGGCAGTCTAATCTCTTCTTGAAAGCCTCCAGTGATGAAGCTCCCACAACTTCCGAAGGCAAGCTGTTCCATTGGTTGACTGTTCCCGCTGTCAAAACATTTCTCCTTACTTCTAGGTTGAATCTTTCCTTTGTTCAGTTTCCATCTATTATTCTTTGTCTGGCCTTTGAGTGCTTGGAAAATAGCTTGACCTGCTCCTCCCTGTGACTGTCAGTGTGTGCTCCCTTCAAGATCCAAGAAAGAAATACTCAGACTCCATGGGTTAGAGCAAAGTTATCCTTTTACTG
>BHEV01004088.1:0-13151 GCA_004319985.1 Emydocephalus ijimae
CTTCTGACAAGCAAAGTCAATGGGGAAGCCAGATTCACTTAACAACTGGGTTACTAACTTATCAACTGCAGTGATTCACTTAATAACTGAGGCAAGAAAGGTCATAAAATGGGGCAAAACTAATTAAATGTATCACTTAACAACATACATTTTGGGCTCAATTGTGGTTATAAGTCAAGGACTACCTATAGTGGAGATAGTGTGTGTGTGTGTGAGAGAGAGAGAGAGAGAAAGAGAAAGAGAAAGAGAAAGAGAAAGAGAAACACACACACACTGCAATACTATTTATTTTTCTGATACTTTCTCTCAGAAACTTTTTATTCCACAGATGTTTGTTGGCTGTCACTAATGCTACTCATTTTGGAAATTCCCTTGAAATCAAAGTCGCATTTCAATATCAAAACAAAGATAGTCCTTGAGTTATGACCAACCTTAGAATGGGGACTTACAACCCCATTCAATGTTCAATGTTCCTCTGGTTGGGCCCCTTCCACAGTCATGTGACCCAACTCTGCTTGTTAACATGGCCACATTTATGGCTGTTGGCAATGCCCCATTGTCATTATGACCATGTTTTACAATAGTTTTGCAAAACTGGCATCTACTTCTGGTTTTTAGCAAAATTGTTTGCATGGCAAACCATTGGTGGCATTTGCTAATGACCATGACATTTGCTTAATTACCACCACAAAAAACAGTCATAAAATCAGATAACCTGTTTTATGACTGTCACAATTTATGACCCTAATGGCCTGGTTTCAGTACAGTTATATGTCCAGGACAACCTGTATAGACATAGTCCTGACTATGTTCCCAGACAACAAAAGGATGCTAGATCTGTTCTTCTGCATCCAGGTTTTCCTCTGCACACATACCAGGTTTGGCCTTGGTTACTCAACCTCCAGCCATAGAGCATTATTTTGTAGCACAAAGTAATGATGGAACGTTTAAGTCAAGAGCTTGTCTTTTAATTATACTGGACTGGACTATTCTAACCACCTCAAAGGCTAAGATGCCACGAGACCCCACACTTACATTGATAATATGAGACAATTCCACTGTAATCAAGGGTTCCACGGCCTTCGTTGGTGGCTTCACTGTTACTGTGAGAACTTTGGACATGACCGCTAAAGGACTTCTGTTGGTGAAATTGGCAATGTCACTGGAATGAGAATGCATTCAGAATAAAAATGTACCAACAGATGTGTTGCTGCAAACACATTACCAGCTGGAGTTTTGGTAGATTTGGTAGATCTTGTGGCAATTTGGTAGATCTACTCACCTAGGAGGAGGCAGAATTAATCCCAAGGTGCGATACAAGATGGCGCCAATGACAAAATAAGCCGAGTCATCTGTTTCTTCAGACAGAGGGAGAAAGAAGGACAAGAGCCACATGGATTAATGCAGCAGCTAAAGGGCCATTTGTGGGACATAACATCAGGACTTTGGTGTCTTTAAACAAGACTCAGAGCAATGAGAAGACCCCAAAAACTACAACTGTCAGAATGAACGCATTTGTAAGATTTCAGGAATGCATTAAGTGATTTATATACTGAACAAAGAAAGAAGTGGTGGCAAAATTGTGCAGCTGTAGAATCCTACAGAATCTCTATCATGTTCCTGACGAAACTGCATCAGCTGAATATCTGTCTGGACAATCCTTTCTTATGCTAATGCTTAATCTGTAAGAGAGGATCTAATCCTTACAACTCAATAAGGATTTTAAAGTATATTTTTTTATTCCAAGGTATAATTTTTCTGGTTTCTGAGTGGAAATTCAAGCATATGGCAGGTTCATTCATTTCAGCTTTATAATATTTGCATATATATCATATAAAAGGGGCTATAAATATCTAAGCCTCACATTTCCACCTCTGATTTGAAATCTGGAGAAAGAAGTTGGACTTTCCCAATAGCTGAGACAAAATCTATAACTGGAATGCCAAATCAAAATTAGAACTATCACATCCAACTCTGTGAATCAGTTATAATAATAACAACACTTCAGTCCAGCCTATATAATAATGTCTGTAAGCAAAGATTAGCAATAATGTCAGAGACAAAAGAATCTGGCTTTAAAAACTGGTGTTTTGGCAGTCATGCCTAATCAAATAAATCTAAAATGTTCTGAACTCTTTCCAATTTATCTATAAAGATTGGATTTAAAAAACTGAACAGAGCATTTTGCAATTCTTCCTTCTCTTTCTTGGGAATAGCATTATCCCTCCATTATTCTACTTTGCTGATCTGAATAGCAATAGCACTTAATTTAAATACTGCTTTACAGCACTTCACAGCCCTCTCTAAGTGAGTCAGCATTTTGCCCCCCAACAATCTGGGTCCTCATTTTACCCACCTCGGAAGGATGGAAGGCTGAGTCAACCTTAAGCCTGGTGAGATTTGAACTGCCAAATTACAGGCAGCCAGCAATCAGCAGAATTAGCCTGCAGTTCTGCATTCTAACTACTGCACCACCTGGCACCGCAGCTCATAGATCATTTACATAAAGAGATCATTTTTATGTCTTTATCAGGTCAAAACTGTTTTCAGAGGGTGAACTGTTTTTTTTTCCTACTCTTGAGAGAAATATTCAGAAGGCTCATATCTAAGAAAAACTTATTTGTTATAATGCAGCTTATAGTTACCTTTATTACTTTGATGGATCTATTACGGGTAGTCCTCAAAATGTCATCAGGGCCTCAGCAAAAAGACAATGCCAAAAAGGCCTATTTTTCTCAACCTTGGCAACTTTGAGATGGGTAGTCGTCAATTCCCAGAATTCCTGGGTTGGAATGAGTTGGAGAATTCTGGGAATTAAAGTCCACCCATCTGAAAGTTACAAAAGTTGAGAGACACTGGCATAGGCAGTTTGATGAGAATCTCTTCTAAAACCTAGGATTCTTCAGAAAGACCCACTGTCTCCTAACTCAATGGCAGAAGAGCATCTGGGAGCACATGTCTTATTCAAGCTGCCCATACCTCCTCTAACCACTATTCCTAGGTCAGAGGAGGTATTCAGCAGGTTCTGACCAGTTCTGAAGAACTGGTAGTGGAAATTTTGAGTAGTTCAGAGAACCGGCAAATGCCACCTCTGACTGGAGATTTTACAGTATCCTTTCTCTGCCATGCCCACCAAGCCACGCCCACAGCACCGGTAATAATAAAAAATGAATCCCACCACTGTCCTAGGTCTCCTTTATCTCCCACCTTATCCACCCTCAATGAGTCAGTCCCTTGTGCAGGCTACGTACCAGTTGAGGAGAGATTGAGCACTTCTTTGGGAATGAAGATCTTGTCTTCAGAGTGGCGGGCCCAATCCTTCATGCCCCGACGTCCTTTCATGGGGAAATTGATATCACTGGACACAGCAGAAACTGGCTCTCTCTGGATGCTAATCACTGCCATGGGAGGAAAGGGAACAGAGAGGAGAAGAGGAAAGAAGGAGTGGGTATTACTCTGGGATAGAGATCAGGAAATAAAGAACACATCCTTGGCCTTCTACAGCAGTGACAGAAAAGAGGTTTAGAACACCTTCCTCGGTGGCTATCAAACTCCCATTTCACTACAGGTTTATAAAGGTTATTTTAATTTTTAAAAATGCAGAGGGCACACTGCAAAGCAAACATAACACTATCTGCTAACATCTACCAGTAGTCTTCAACTTGCAACCATTCACTTAGGGACTTACAAGTTACAACATTGAAAAAAGTGACTTACAACCAGTCCTCATGCTTATCACCATCACAGCATTTATGGTCATTTCATCAGAATTTGGGGGCTTGGCAACCAGCATGTATTTATGACAGTTGAAACATCCTGGGATCATGTGATCACCATGTCAAGTTTCCAAGTAATGTGTCCCTCAGTGTCTGTGATACCACTGGCAACCTTCCCAATCAACTTACAAAAACTATGTGGGTACCTTGATTCACATAATAATTGTATGATTCACTAAATTGCAGTGATCCTCTTAACAACCATGGCAAAATGGTCATATAATCAGGTGTGACTCATTTAACCTGACCGAGCAACCCAAATTCAGGTTCCAAAAGTTGAAGACTACCTGAATATTATTTTGGAGAAACATTTTTGGGTCCCTCAAAATCTTACACATAGCATCTTCAGATGGGAATGAATTCCTTCACCTTCTGAAAAATGTGTGTTCTTTGATTTACCACACCCACTAGGGAGCCAGTTGCGAACAGGCAAGTTTCCCTTGGTAGGCATTCTGTGAGCATGCCAACCAAAGGCTCTCAAAAGTTGTAAGTCACTCTTGGCCTAGGAGGATTTCCTGGGCCAGTTCTAGAATAACAGGAAACTCACCACCAGAGGCAATGGATGCAAGCTAGTTTACTATTAATGATAGTAGGACACTAAAGAAAGTAGGACAATAAATGAGAGGCAGAACTTCAAGAACAGAAAAAAAGAAGGAAGACCTTGGAAAAAACATAGCCTTTTGCTTTTGTCCAGCTTGGAGATCAATATCCCACCTGCCTCATCTTTCATTCTTCACCCTCTTTTGCTTAAGATCCACTAAAATGTTTTCAATCTCTTGTAAATACAGGGACACATCTTATGATATGGTGGTATCTCAAAGAAGCAGGAAAGAAGTTTGAAACACTTTCTTCAAGAAGTGAATTAAGTGAAAAATAGTTGTGAACTTTTGTGGGTGGAAAAAAAAAACCAATCCCACAATTTTTATAATGTTAACTAGAGATATTTCCAGAAGCCATAAGAGACTAGGCCTGAAGAAGACTCTATCATTGCCCAGAACCCATTCCCTGTCCCAAGCCCCAAAGAAACTATTCATCTGTCCAGTCCCTTCCAGTTGCTTACCCAAGTTGTCAGTAACAATAAGAGAACTCTGGAAAGCCTTGAGGGAACCTCCTACCAGATGGATGAAATCTTCAACCACTTTCATGAGAAGGACAGAACCAGGCAACACCTGTGCAGGGAATGCAGGAATCAGAATTAGTGATTAATTAATTCCTACTCCAGTGGGAATGAGAGACTTCCAATTCCCACCAGAAGCACAGGTCCATGCCCAGCAACACACCTGTTGTGCATCTTCCCATTTCTCCCTGTTTTCTGCATCTACCATGTAGCTCACAACCTGGAAGAAACGCTGGAGGGAGAGAGGAGAAGGTGAAGGAAAGAGACCGGATGGTGCAAAACAGTTATAATATTTATGACAAATTGGTCTTAGGCAGTTTTCTCAATTTCCCAGCAGCAAATTCCATTCAACCCCATTTTTATATCTCTTTATATATTTGGCTGAAAATATTTTGCTTGAATATTCATGCTCATTTTTTAAACATTCAGAGGCATTTTCTAGGACCCCCCGTGATTGCAAGTCATTTCTGCCATTATTAAATGTAGAATTTTGTGCATATCTTCCCTTCCCCACTTGTGTGTGCATATTTGGAGTGATGCCCATATTTCAAGCTTTCAAAAAAAAAATGAGTTTATTTATTTTGGAGGCTGAAATGGCTCTGTTTGTATACAATTGAACATTAAGCAATTTTTATCATTCCCTGCCTTTGTGTAAAGCTGCATTCTGAACAGGCTCAAAAATTAAGAGGCAGAATCCACCTGAGATATCCCACTAATCATCACAATGTGTTTCTTTTGCATTTCTCCAAAAATGCCTCCTGGTGAGGCAAAGATCAAGAGGTAGAAAAACTGCTTTTTCATACAAGTTCAGCCCTAACTTGTCCAGATTTAGCTGAAGAAACTCCTGTAAATAAACTACTGATTAGCCATTTTAAGCAATGTGGGGCCTGGATGATTGGGCTTAAAAAAGCCATTTGATGTGTTCTTGTTATCCCATGGTGCCTAAACAAATAGATATATAATGTCTGCCCATGATGGTCTACTTTGTTCAACTCCTAAAGAAAGGGATTGTCTCCCCAACTCAGCATCATAA
The DNA here is from genome assembly GCA_004319985.1 of Emydocephalus ijimae. Lineage (NCBI taxonomy): Eukaryota > Metazoa > Chordata > Lepidosauria > Squamata > Elapidae > Emydocephalus > Emydocephalus ijimae. The sequence continues at coordinate 5,927 of BHEV01004088.1, forward strand.
CCCATGATCTTCTCAATCTCAGTAGCATCCCAGCAGCAGTAGCGATCCCCAAACTCTGATGTCAAAATAACAATATGAGCTTGATGGCATTATTATGCACATGCTGCAATTAGAAGCAAGCATGTGAGTCATAGTTTTACATAATGATGTTAGCAAGCATGAGGTTATTTGGACACCATGTTCCCAATCTCAGCATATGCAATGCAACCAGTTTCTTCAGCTCCGATGACCTCATGGACTTAGTCAAAGAATGGTTTCTTCTCCTTCAGATGTCAACATAATACCTGCACGTCATCTGAGGAAGGAATATAGGTGGCTCTTTTGTAAGTATCTGTGACATTGCGCAAAATCTCCACTGAGAACAGCAGGTCCCCACTGTAATAGCTTCGGCGGGCAACAAGTTCCAGCAGGCTACGGACCACTTGTGACATGCCCTCACCTGCCAGCATTCGCTGGCCCTTAGCCAGGTGCTCACGGAGCTGAAGGATGAGATGGAGAGGAAGAGAAAGGGAACAAGATCAGGTCATGGATTACAACCAAAGATATTTTTGCTCTTCAGGCCCAACACATGAAAAAATGTCATTACAAGCATCCTAGGACTTCTACTTGTTCCTTAAATATTATGATGAAGATCCAAGAAATTTCTGCATGGTAGTCAGGAGTTTTGCTCCTTCTGAAGCCAACTGATTCTGCACCAACTGATTAGCACTAGATGAGCTTTCTCCTCAACTTTGGTAAGAGGACCTCCACAGAAGTCCATAAAAAGAACTGAATTTCAGCAGGAGCTGAACCTAAAGTCCTGGAAGTTGTTCATTTGATTTAGATCTTTGCACCATTTAGGAGAGAGAGCCAGGATGGACTTCTCCATACCAAATCTTCAACTCTCTATAAATACTTTCTTAGGTCAGTGGTTAAAACTTTCAAGAGGTTCTAGGAAAGCTTAAGCAACCCTTCTTAAATTCTACCCACAAATTATGGAGGGAAAATCCTAGGAAACAACTCAGCAGAAATGGAAAAATACAAGGTTTCTGGATCTCTTCAATTTTCTCCCTTAGGCAAGATCTTTTTTTTTCTCCCTACTTCTTAAGACTTGAATTAGTAAGATTGTCCAGGTAAGCAACTTTTGGCAGCTCAGCTAAAGAGCACAGCTTCCATGCTCAGCCAGATTAACACAAACCTCAATTTTCCCTAGTGAGAATTTACTGAGAAATCAACACACATAGATTATACTGCTCAGCCAATATTAATTTGATGAAATGATTCCTAACACCATTTCCTTCATCTTTATTGCCAGAGTATTTGTAGGCATTTTTATTTTCTGTCATAGCAAGGAGAGACAGTAAAATGTAGTAAGAGGTACTGGACTGAGAGCAGGGGGCTCCAGGTTCGAGCCTTCCCTCATCTATGGAACTTCCTGGATGACTTTGAACAACTTCCTCTCTTTCAACCCAGTCTATCTCACTGGGTTGTAGTTGGGGAACATGGAAGGAGGCAGTACCACATACACTGATTTGATTCTGAATGAAAGGGAAAGCTATAAATCTAGTAAAAATCAACCTTAACACCAGCGACCAGTGACTGATTGAACTAGGTTTTATGTGAGGATTTGAAAGAGGGGACAAACTGATCATCTACATGTTTCTAAAGTTGGGTGTGTGTAGGTGTGAGTGTGGGTGACGAGGGGTGTGCATCAATGTGGGATTTTGAGGAAAATGACTGGAAGTAGCAATTCTCTCTGCTCAGGGAATTCTGTCTTGTATATTTATGGAAGAGTCAAGTTGTACCTGGAATTAGCAAGTTTTTTTTTTCTCTCCTTCCTGGGATCCAGGATTTTCATACTACCTGGAGAGGAGGCTTAAAAGCACCACCCTTCTTCTTCTTCTTCACTGGAAAGTTGGTTTTACAAAAAGTGACCTGAAAGTAAGTATGTCTGTTGGTGTATCAAGAAAGTTCAGCTTGGATTTCCGGTTCCGCGTGGCTTCGGTGGCAGCAGGAATTCACGACTGTTCACAATTCCTGCTGCGCTTGCCGCCGAGGTGCCCCCGATCCAAATGGATCCGGGGGATATGGCTGCCCTGTAGAGGCAGCCGAAGAGAGAGGGGAGCCAGACAGGGGGTTGGGGGTGTTGCAGACCCCCTCATCTGGAAAAAATCCTTTTTCCTGAGGTGGTGAAGCGGCAGTCAGTAATGGCTGCCACAAAGAAGCCTGCAACTGGCTAAGATTGTGCTGGAGGAAGCAGGAAAAGTGAAAGTGCTGGCTGAGCCGGGTCAATCAACATCTCTCAAACTCTCTGGAACTGAATTGTTTGAATTGCTGGAGTATACATTGTATCCCTAAGAAGATCGGAAAGCGGCGAAGAAAGCTGTTAAAGGGAATAAACTTTTTTTTTCTTCACTCTCCCACCCCATAGAAACAGCAGATGAAGATTTGAAATTTATTTGGGCACTGAAGGTGAATTATTTTGAAAGTTAAAGCCAAGGGACAAAAGATTCTTTGGACATTGGACTTAATAATTTAAGAAATCGGAAAACCCTTATTGGAGGTATGGATTTCTGATCATTTAAAAATTGTTGTTGTAAGTGGGAAGGGAGAGGAAAAAAAATGGAGCAGCTGTTGAAAAAGGAGGAGATTGCCTAGAATTCTAAAGAAAGATATATGGTAATTGGACCTCTTTGATTAAACAGTAACCCCAGAAAGAGAAGTAGAAGAAGGGGAAAAAAAGTATTAACTTTTGGAATCTTTTTTGAATTATTCTTGATTAAAAATACTTGGGTGGTTNTGCAGCAGAATGACTGGGACAAAGAAGAAGGGGAAGAAGAAGCCATCTTCGATGAACAATGGGTTTTTTCTGGGGAGGAGGAGAAAGAGGATAAGAAAAAGGGGATTTTAAGGTTTGAAAAAACAACCAAAAAAGAGAAAAATGAGATGAAAGGTGGATGCAAGGTTAGAAAACAACGGAAAGGGAGTAAGAAAAGGGAGGAGGAGAGACAAAGGGGTAAAAAGGGCAAGGAGAAGAATAAGCAAGAGAGAAAGGGGGGGAGGAGAAGCCTTAATGGTGGGAAGCAAGATTTAAAGAAAAAAAGCTTATTTAGAGACAATGGGTGAATCTAATTGAAAAAAAAAGGGGGGTTCTGGAAGATACATAAGATTGTGTTTTTATATATGTATATAGAGTAAAATGCTTAAGATATAAATGAGTATTAATATATACGATTAGTTTTTTTTTTATGATATGGATAGTGCTTATATAGGATTTTATTTAGTTATTGCTGGATTTTTACCTTCTTTATAAAATTTATTGTGTAATTTTAGAATGTACTAAACAGAATCCCAAGATAAATTAAGTGTTATATGAAGTAATTTTAAGTTAGGACAACGAGCTAAAGGCGTCACTCCAATCAGTGTGTAGGAGAAGTATATTAAAAGAAAAAAGATGAATGGATAGTTGGAAATAGAACAGACAAAGAATGATATTGAAAATGATAATAAGATATGGAAGGATATATAAAGTGAATATGATGTTTGAATTTGTGTCTGTGTGAAGAGTTTCAACCCGGGATCAAGCAGCCTTCAGAAAAGATGTTTTAGGTTTTTGGTTTTTTTTCTATGTTCTATGTTTATGAAAGGCAATAAAATTTTAATAAGCAAGAAATATAATTTGGATAACTAGAATGAAAAGGAGAAGTCGGGATAAGATATGAAGTTAAATAGATAACGTAAATATTGATATTACAATTTGGAATTATTTTGTATGTTCTTTTGGCTTTCTTCTTTAATTATTTTTTTTTTAGAAAAGATTTTTCAAGTTGTTATGCCTGGATTATTTGTGTATTGTTTTTGTAAAATTAATAAAATTTGTTATGAAAAAAAAAAGAAAGTTCAGCTAGGAAGATGGCAGAAACAAAAGACGAAAGAAGCCAAGACGAAAGCAGAGAAACCTCCAACCCAACATCAGGAATCTTAGCAGTCTTCAGTAGTCTTCAGGAAGCAAGGGAAAAAAAAGAATCTTCCATTATCTGAGGGGCTGCCACACAGAAGAGGGGCTGGATTTATTCTCCAAAACAGCAGAAGAGAAGGACGAGAAGGACTGAGTGGAAGATCTCTCTTGTTGAAGAGAGATCCAAGTTGGACCTAAGGAGAAATCCAGAAGTTGTGGGTGCTCCATCTCTGGACGTTTTCAAGAAGAGACTGGACAACCAGTTTTCCATGATGGTATAGGGTCATAATGGTATAGGATCAGCAGGATTAGAAGATGTCCAAGGTCCCTCCCAACTCTACTATTTGGTATTCTGTCACATCTCAGAGCTGAGAGACCATAGAGAGGCAGAACCGAGTGATAGGGGAGGAAGACAGTCCCACTACCATCTGAAAGCCCACAAAAGCCAGAAAACCCAATCAAGCCCACCACACGCAGCAGCCCAGGTCTAGAACTTTAAGAACTAGCTTATGGAGGATTCTTGTAGTCTAGAGTTGCAGGAGGGAAGGACTTTTTCCCAGGGAGCAAAGAGGCAAAGAAACTTGGAATCTCTGGAATGCAGACAGAGAGGGAAGGCTGGCCCACCCAGCATTTCATAGCATACAATTTAAAAGTTATGCAGATAACTGCTTTGGTCCCACATGATTTCTGTCTAAATGCGAAGTAGTCAGAAGTAACTCTGCATGTCCATCCTGGCTCCTTAGACCTGACACAGCTCCAAAAACAGAGGACTAGGAGTGATGGGTGAGGGGAGAGAAAAGGCTATTCTAGGCCTGTCTATAAAGGAGGGACAAGGGGTTTGGTGTGTAAATGGACTGAGACTGGCTGCAAGAGCTGAAGGTCTGTGGGGAAAAGAAAACATTTAAAGAGGAAAGAAATAGTTAAGATAACAAAACATACTGCTTGCGACAAGCATGGGGGTAGGAACATTGAAATAGAGTACAGAAACAGAGATTTGGAGATTAAATATGAATAGAAATAGTTGCAAAGTGATAGCAGTGAGATGATAGAACAGCCTCTCTTCCTCCTCCATCCCTCAGCTCTGAGTGGTTTTACAGCTCCAGGACTTGATGGTTTTTTCTTGCTGACTGAAGACTGCAGATAGCCCTCGACTTATGGGTGGTCACTTAGTGAACATTCAAAGTTACAACTGCTCAGGATTTAACATTCTGACATCTCAACCTCCCCACCCCACCCCCATGAGATGGCAATGTGCATTGTTTTTGCAAGAAACCAGGATGTACTTCTTGTTTCTGGCAAAAAACACCCATACTGAACAATGGGTTCACTTAACAACCATGGTGATTGCTTAATGATGATAGTGTTCATCATGACATTTGCTTAGCAACCATGGTGTTTGCTTTAAGGATGATCCAAAAAAGGTCATAATAATGTGGTGGCCTACTTTATGACCATCACAATTTATGACCAAAATTGTGGGTTCAATTATGGTCATACTTCAAAGACTACCAGTGTGGCTAAGAGAGGTTCTTTCGTTTCTCTTTAGAGTGGAGTGGAGTGGAGTGGAGTGGAGTGGAGTGGAGTGGAGTGGAGTGGAATGGAATGGAATGGAATAGAATAGAATAGAATAGAATAGAATAGAATAGAATAGAATAGAACAGAACAGAACAGAATAGAATAGAATAGAATAACAAAGTTGGGAGGAATCTTGGAGATGTTTAGTCCAACCCCTGATGAGGCAGTAGACCCCATATCATTTCAGACAAATGGATGTCCAGTCTCTTCTTAAAAACTTCCAGTGTTGGAGCATTCACAACTTTTGGAGGCAAGTTATTCCACTGATTAATTGTTCTTTCGGGAAATTTCTCCTCAGTTCTCAGTTGGATATCTCCTTGATTAGTTTCTGTCCATTGCTTCTTGTCCTGACTTCAGTATTTTGGAGAATAGCTTGACTCCCTCTTCTTTGTGGCAGCTTCTGAGATATTGGAACACTGCTATCATGTCATTCCTAGTCTTTCTTTTCATTAAAGTAGACATACCCAATTCCAGCAACCATGCTTCTTATGTTTTAACCTCCAGTCCTCTAAGCAACTTTGTTGCTCTTCTCTGCACACTTTCTAGAGTCTCATAATCTTTTTTACACTGTGGTAACAAAAACTGGATGTAGTATTCCACGTGTGGGCTTACTAAAGCATCATAAAATGATATTAACACTTCATGTGATCTTGATTCTATCCCTCTGTTAATGCAGCCTAGAACTGTGTTGGCTTTTTTGGTAGCTGCAGCACACTTTCTAGAGACTCTGCTGTCTTCCTGGCTTAATTTTATTTTTGAGATATGCACCTATTTACTTACTTTCGGTTCTCTTTTAATATACCAAAAAAATCTCTCCAAGGTAGGAGTTTAGCAATGTTTCAACCCTGCTTTATAGATAGCCCCAAAACCCTGGATCCCAGAAGGGAAAAATTCCTCACTCATTCCAAGTTGCAAGTTCACATCTTGACTCAGTTCACATTGGATGTTGACACTATTGCAAAGAGAATTGGATATTATGTATTTTATATATCTTGCCCACAGTTCTGTACCTCCTCTTCCACCATGTCATGCCCTTCTCTGAACCAGAGAGGAGGTGGGTCAAGTGATACAGAAGAGGGGACTTCCAGGGGCCACAGTTGCCTTGCAAAAAATTGCACCTACTGAAAGATGTAAATATCGGTACTCGTGGGAAATGCAGCGTGCGAAGCTGGGCAGGCTCCAGTAAGCCGCACCATGAGAGTTGAGCAGGCACTGTCGGCTGGCAGATCCTAGAAAAAGAAGCAAGTCACTGATTAGTGCCCATCATTCAAGAGGCCAGCACATCCAGCCCCACCGAATTCAGTCTCTTATTCCTCAGTGGTTAGGTTGGAGACTGATGGGTTTGAAGTGACCCTAATGGGTTGGCACCTGTCCTCTAATTCAGATGCCAATGAATTAAGAAACTCTGACTCCCACCAGGGACGTGGGGAGTTCAAAAGTGTCAAGAAAATGGCCACAACTGCATATAGAATCCTTGACTTGCGATTATTTGGTGGGCATTTAATAAGAAGGCTTAGCAACAAACCAAAACTGGTTTATGTTCCTCAGTTTTAAATTTGGGCATATTATTTTGCTTTTATGGTAGGTAGTCTTTCTCTGCCTGGATTGCCTTATTAAAGCATTTTCAGTTGCAAATAACAAAAGAAAGAAAGAAAGAAAGAAAGAAAGAAAGAAAGAAAGAAAGAAAGAAAGAAAGAAAGAAAGAAAGAAAGA
>BHEV01004090.1:0-10006 GCA_004319985.1 Emydocephalus ijimae
GAAACTAAAACTGAAACTCCTCTCCTCTGCTTGTGTTTTGCATTTGGAAGAGATTTCTTTTCAGGTGGGGAGGGAGAGTAGCATCAGTTTTGTTGATAATAATATCAGCATCAGAGCGTGTTGATAATAATATACGAAATACTAGTGCTCTGATGATCATTTTGAAAGATCCTTTCTTAGTGAGCACCTAGAAGCCAAGAGGAACATACGTGCCAAATTTCAAGTCTGTAGGCTTTACGGTTCTGGAGATTTTGTGATGATATATATGATTGCATATATTTATATCTCCACCCTTGGAGAGAGAAGCTTTAGAAGCAAATAGTTATTCATATGATTTTGTGATATTTATCTTTATGTTTGAGAGGAGGGAAAGTTGAGCAGCTGAAAGCAATCTTCTCTAATCTGACATACAATAGGAATATTGATTATAGATCGGTGAGAAGTAGTTGGCTGGCTATTGTGGAGGGGGCTAGGTTTTTGTTTTTTCTTTAGAATTCAGTTCAGGTAGTCTTTGCTTAACTTTTTGAAGTTAACAAAAAAAAATTGCTTTCAATTAGTTGTCAAAGTTACACCTGCCAACTCCTCCTTACAAACACCATGGTCATGTTAATTGCATTTCAGGTGCTTTCCAACTGGCTTGTATTTATGACCGGTTGCAATGTCCCGTGGTTGTGAGATTATGATGTGCAATGTTTTCTGCCATTTTGGGGGCAGAAAATGTCAACAAAAGCTCATTGGTTATGCTGGATTCACTTAATGAGCACACTTAACAACCATGATGACTCATCTTAAAACCATCATAAAAATCTTCATAAAATAAAGTCAGGTCATGTGGTGACTCATTTAACAATCAAGTGATATAAGACAAAAATTCCTGGCTCAATTGTGGTCATAAGAACTACCTGTATTTCAGGAGGACAAGAAATCAACCTATATAAGTGACATTTGACATAACGGTATCAACTGTCCTCAAGTAGAAATCAGATTACTTTCAAGCTGAATGATTTTTCTCTTCTCTTCTCTTCTCTTCTCTTCTCTTCTCTTCTCTTCTCTTCTCTTCTCTTCTCTTCTCTTCTCTTCTCTTNCCTTCCCTTCCCTCCCATCCCATCCCATCCCACTTCACTTCTTCTACCCTGCCATATTTCAAAATGTTTGGTCAAAACCTAATATAGTTGGAGAAAAATACCTTCAATGGTTATACCCCCTTATTACTGGATGATATACTGTACATGCCAAGCATATAATCTAAAAGTATTTAAGTAGATTTTATATGAATTCCAAGCTTCATTCATTTTTGAAGCACTTGTTGAAATTTTTCCCCTTCTAAAGAGCTGACCTGCATAATGATGGTTGCTATATAATGACTACATAGAGGTGTCTGCTTGTGTGGGAGAAAACCATTCTTGGAGGGCCAACAATCCAAATATTCCTTGTTCCTGGTAGAAGAGGGACATTCATTCACCAATCTCTCCTGGCCTTTTCAATCAACAGCTACGCAGCACTTATTTGCCAAGGATTCTGCTTTTTTCTGCTGCACAGAGTAAGCAAGCTGTGCAACTAAGAATTTTAATAAAAGGATAAATCTGCTTGTAGCCAAAGCAATACAGGCTTTTCTTATTACTGAGATTCCCCCCCATCAATTGCATGTTTCTGTGTTTTGTGCATGTACTAGTCTACTGGACTAAACAAATATTTAGTTTTATAATGTTTAGAGTAATATGAGGAGATGGAATCCAAGGCTCTTAATATAGGTTATAAATGCAATCTGTATAGTTTTTATCTACCAAAAGTACAAGAATTGCTTCAACATTGAATAAATAACTAAGCAAAATAACAATTATAATTCTACCCAGATTAATTGGAAATGGTTTGTTCCACAAACAGATAAGAAAATAGAATCAATAGAACAGAAATTAATGGGAGAGAACAGGAAATTAGAAGAGGTAATTGCATATTTGGAGATGGAAAAGGCTGAGATTTCAGAATGTAACAGAAGAAAGTGGGGGAGGACTTGCCCAAATTAATGGCAGATCTCATAGCAGAAGTGTTACAAAAAGAGGGACAAGAGGTTCTAAGGGAAATTGATGAGGTATATAGAATATACACCAACTATACAAGACGTTTTAAACTCCAAGAGATGTTCATATATGATTCTCAAAGAAACAACTGAGAGATGAGATATACAAAGTGACAAGAGACGAACCGCTGATATTTAAGATAACAGAAATTGTAACATTGAAACAAATTCCAAGAAGAATAAGGGAACATAGAAAGAAATACAGATTCCTGGTCGCCCAACTGAATAAAAATAACATCCTGTTCAAATTCCCCCAGAGCGAATGTTAATATCATGGCAGGATAAAAATTTTTAAATAGACAGTATAGGAAAAGCTAGGGAATTTTTTGAACTGTATGTGGTATCAGGAGAAGACCAGAACAGCAAAGAGGAAGTGGAAAGTAGGAGCCAAGAAAAAAAGATCAGGTGGAGGAAAGAGAAACAGAACAAGAGGAAAGAGAGCAAGAAGAAGTGGAAAGAGAAGAATGAGAATGAGACATGAAAGCAAACAAGCTTCAACAAGAAACAACTACAGAGTAAGATGGTGGAAGAAATCAAATTGATTTCTATTAACATCAACGGTTTAAATTCACAAATTAAGAGGAAAAAAACAATAACTAAACTCCAGAAATTGAACTTAGATATTATATGCCTTCAGGAAACACATATCCAGAAACATCAAAGTAAACTGTTAGAGGCACCAAAGTTAGGAGATTTATACGTATCTCTAGCCCAACAAAAAAAGAGGGGGATAGCAATATTTATTAGGAAACATTTACAAGCAAAACAGGTATATGCAGATGAGGAGGGTAGGATTTTAATGTTAGAAGTTTATATAAATTATAAGAAAATGTTATTGACAGTGATATATGTGCCGAACGAGAAATAAGAAAAAATTTATATCAAACTATACAGAAAATTAGTAGAGCAGGAATATGAGAACATATGCCTGCTAGGTGATTTCAATGCAATAGCAAATTTAGGAAAATATTACAATAATGAAAATCCAGGGGGAAAAAGGAAAACATTACCAAAAGTATTCTATCAAATGGCGGAAGAATTAGGATTAAAAGATATATGGAGAGAAAGAAATCCAGACAAAAAACAGTATACTCACTATTCAGCACCACACACATCATGGACAGATTGGATATGTTATGGACAAATGGGGAAATTGAACATAATATAAAAGAAATTGAAATTGAATCTAACACATGGGCGGACCATAATCCATTCAATTTGGAAAGGATTGAAAAAGAACAGAAGATCGATGTTAAGCAAGGAGATCCTAAAAGAAAAAGAATGTGTTAAGATGATGGAAAAAGAATTGGAGTTCTTTCTGAAAGAAAACAAAAAACAACAAACATCCATTCCAAACCTATGGGACATGACTAAAGTATACATCAGAGGCCTAAAAATTTCATATAATACACATAGATACAAGGAAAAAAAGGAGAACAATCTAAACTACTAGATACTCTTAAGGAGTTAGAAAAAATACTGTTAGGAATAACAAGGTTACCTAATGTAGTTTGGGTAAAATAATATATATAAACAATGATTGTAAGTAAGTGTGTGTCACTTTAACTGCAAAGCATGTAATTTTGGGTGCGGCTGTAAAACCACCATAAGAGGGAGCAAGAGAGCTTACTGTATTGCTGGCTTACTGATTTGCTTGCTGACAATGATGGATTGATGGTTCCCTGCTGCTTTTGCTGAAGGAAGAAAGGAGGTTTGAAATTCTTCATATCTCTACTGTGAGAAGATTTTTTACTGGACTGAAATTTGTAAGTTTACTGACCTCTTTTTCGACATTGGACTTTGCAACTGCATAATCCCCGGACGGACTGAATTAGTAAATGATATATGGACTCTTTTGACTATGCTAAAACTCTTACTGGAATAAACTATTTAACTAGCACATTGTATCTGTTTTACTGAGTGTAAGCTACAAAAACGTTTATCTCAAATATTTTGCCTGCCTGCCTGATTGCCGTGCAGATTCTGCTAGGGTGTATCCCTAACAAACACCACATAATAAGACATAATAAGACTCCCTGACTGGGAAATGTATTATCAGGCTGAGGCTATGGTATGGATTAAAGATTGGATCAACCTGGAAAATAGAAGAGTATTGTCAATAGAGGGTCACAACTTGCAGAGTGAGTGGCGTAGTTTCCTAGGGAATGGGAAATGTAAACAGCATGCATATTTTCAGAGACACATGATTAGAGATTCATTAATTCAGACATGTAACAAGATTAAAAAGAATCATTATACTAAAATACTGAACTGGTTGTCAACTATGGAAGCACAAAACTACTCAAATGCAACAACTTTAAAATACTTCTCACAGTGAGAACGGTCACAATTCATTGATTATAAAGAGACAACTGAAATAGCATCTATTTCTTCCAGCAGGTATTTATAGAAGTACCAATAAAGAAGAATATTTGTAGCTCAGGATTGAAATGAGAGGACCTTGGTTCTCTCTGAGCTTTACCCTTCATTTATAGAAGTATTTTTATTGCCCTTTGGGTCCTCCAGTTAACTTCTTCTTTCCCATTATCCATGTTTGACTTTTACAAATAATTACTAAGGTTTGTTTATACTGACACAAACAGTTACACAGAAATCATCTTAGTTCAAAGACAGAAAGTCCATCTTTGTCTTCTCATAAACTATGACTGTCTGTCAGGTAAATAATTTACTTCCTGGTTATTAAATTTGCTCTGCAACTACAGCAATGGTATCAAATACCAGTGAATCCCATTGTTCTTCACAATGACAATTAGTAAGAACCAGATGTATCTTTACAAGCAAGCTAAGGGAAAAAAAGAGGAATTACAAAGACCTATTAGACACAAAAGGAAGATTTAAAACGAGACAAGAATTACAGCAACAAAATATAAAGATAGATTGGTGGCCATACATGCAAATTCAGATGAGATACCAGAAGGACAAAGAACAATTTGGTTTCTGCATGGAAAAGCATCAATTAGATAAAATTCTACAAGAAGTGGAAAAGAAAATGATTTCAAGAATAAATAACTTTCTACTAGATTTTAAAATGGAAGAGGAGGTGGTCAAAGAGACGATGGTGGTATGGGCGAAAAATGTTGGCCACAATATAGACCTGGAAAATTGGGAGAAAATGTGGGGATCAAATTACAAACTAATTACATCCACAGTGTACAAGGAAAATCAATATAAAATATTCGGCAGATGGCACCTTCACCCCGCTAGATTGGCAAAAATGTTTAGCTCAGAACCAAATTGTTGGAAATGTGGAAAAGAAAAGGCACTTAATTTCATACCTGGTGGACATGCCAGTTAGTGAAAAAATATTGGAATACAATTAGACAATGGATAGAAGAAATCACGAATCAGAAAATTGAATTTAATCTGGAAACTTTTTTATTAGGTATAATAACACAAAAATGCAATAAAACAGATAGATATATTATGTGATATATATTAACAGCTGCAACGATTTGGTATGCACAACTCTGGAAGGAAAAAAGGGTTCCACCGGAAGGCATGGTTATAAAAAATAATAATAATAGATTGTATAGAGATGGACAAGCTAACAATGAAAATAAAAGACAGAGAAGATTCAATTTATTATAGGGCCTGGGATGCCTGGGATAAGTGGTTTAGAAATAAAAAGAAAATAAAATGGCAATTAGGAAAAGAATGAGGGAATATGTAAATATGTAAATATACCACGGAGAAGATTGATATGTAAGGATAAAAGATATTGATTTATAGTAAGAGTAAGGTGTAATGGTAAAGGAATAAGTAAATACATATACTGAAAAATGTGAGGAGATGCAAAAGATGTCTTGATGTTGATAACAATGTATAAAGTTTTATTTTATGTTTTTAAAATTTGGAAACTTAATAAAATTTATTTTAAAAAAAGGAAATGGTTTGTTCCAAATAGTTATTACATAAGTCCAAAGTGAGGCCATTTAGTAAAATAATGTGTAAATGTATGAAGAAATCTTTAAAAGTATGTATTTGTTTTGACACCTTTCTAGCTCATTTTCTTCATGTAATGGACTGGTTTCCAGTTCATTCCTGGATACAATTCAAGATTCTGTTATTAATCTATGACCCTGTTTACAATTGTTGCCCAAAGTCATAAGTTGTCATCAGAAATCCTGCTTCTGAGCAAGGTGGCACAGTGGTTAGAATGCAGTACTGCAGGCTAACTCACTGTTTACTCCAGGTGTTCGATTCTGAATGGCTCAATGTTAACTCAGCCTTCCATCCTTCTGAGGCTGGTAATATTTAGGACCCAGATTGTTGGGGGCAATATGCAGACTCTATAAACCGCTTAGAGAGGGCTGTAAAAGTACTGTGAAGTGGTATATAAGTCTAAGTGCTATTGCTATTCTAGCATGCTTGCCTGTTGAGAGCTTGTGGGTGGCTACTTAGTTTTGGACTTCTGCAGTTCCTTCCCTGAAATTGATTTAGTATCAGCTTTGGAAGCCATATTGAGATCAGATGCTCCCATGCTGTCACATCTGAGCCTGGGAAAATGAGAAGGGGGAATATATTGGAGTATATCTAGTTAGACATAATAACATTCTTTTTCTGATTCAAGGTCAGGTTGTGTTGGGCATAACTGAGAGGAAGACTTAACTGGGGATGGATGGTGATTGGGCCATGTGATGGATGATGGGTGCAGGGGATGGAGTTTGTAGTTTTTACTTATTGTAAGGAAACCCGGAACTTTAAGATTTGGGATTCCACAGTTGTGCCAGTTACTATCCAAATAAAAAGGAACCTCTGAGAGGTGTCTGTCTCGGAGTTATTGGGTGGAATGGAGGGTTGCTGGAACGCTGACATTTAGAGTGGTATCTACTGTGTTCCTTTCTGATTCCAAGTCTTTTCCATTCTATCAAGTCTTTTAAGCATAACTAAGTTTCCAGTGTTGTTTTATTTTCATGCTAAAACTAATTGTATCCTCTACCGTTTTAGTGGATAATTTTAATTTCTGACATAAAGTTGATCTCTATGAATTTTGTAAGTGTTTTCCTGATTTCTGGTCATGACCAGAAAAACAGGCAAATAAATGCATTCGAACCATTGCTGAAAACAATATGAAGATATGATTTTGATTAAAGAATACAGAATTCTGAAATTTTGGAACAATATAAAAAAGTAGTTGGCTTATCCTCATATATTATCATGCTTCAGCAGCTATACTCAATAACACTTTTAGGTTCTCCTTTAGTACCATAAAATTTATTTATAGGCACCTTGACAATATACAGGTATAATATACAGGTATAAATCAGGCAATAGGATCTCATAATATCAGTGCAATTATGCCTGGGACCATGGGTGCCAGCTTATGTGATTACATTGTCACCATAATATATTGCATTATTAAAATGTCACGATGATATTCTCTGCTGTTGCTTCTGGTGAAATAAACTTCTCCAGTTTGTGTTTGATTGTAAAAATCTGCACACTGGTAATATTTAATGCATAACAGGATGTGGATACATCTTAATTTAGCCAAAGTTGTCATTTCTGTAATGGTAGGCTGCATTGCCAAGAAAAACAAATGGTAAAATGAAATGCATGAACTACGGCACCTTAGCAAGATGACGTTAAACCCAAAATGTAATTGCTTAAGGTCATAGTCAGGAGAGGTGAAGTTATTGTCTGTCTGTATTGATGACAATGTTTATGTGGGTGTTTGTATCTATGTCTATATATCTGTATCTATATATCCATATCCATTTGTATGCAATCTTGAAAGTATATGAATAGGCACATAAATATATGTATACACAAATGTAGACACAATAGAATAAAATTAAATAGCATATCTTAATAGGATAAATATTTGGGCTTTAATATTTTATAAGGTGGAAAGATAAAGAGCTGTTATTTTAATTTACCCTACTGTTTGAGAAAACAACGGAAATCTGTACCTGAATATTAAGATCTGAACTTCAGATCTTAATTAAACCATGAAGTAGAAAAAGAGGATTTTTATGTTTTTCATTAAAATTGCTTGACAGGTAACACTTATGGGGTTTTCATGCAAGAGATAGTAGGAAAAATGATACTGCATTTAGCAAAACTATTTCAGGATCAAGCTCATTTGGCAGAAAAAGTTTAGAAAAGACATTGTTAGGTTGCTTATGATGGGATGATAATGCTCTACTTATATCAAGACAGATATATGTAGAGATTTTCAAATAATCAGATCTCAGCTGTATTTTGTTTTTTCTTCTTTTTTTTTTTTTTAACTTCAGCTTGCCAATTGCCACAGGAGTTTTATAATGGGTTATCAACAGTTATCACTTAAGTCAATTTATTATATTTTAATAGAAATAAAACTCTCAATATGCTCTCTTGCCTATTTTTAATTTTCATGATTTCTCCAGCATTTACAAAGTACTCATCCTTTTCTTTTTATGTGTATCAGCAGATTTGAAATAAAACAAATGTGAAAAATCTTCCTCTGACAATACAATGTAAAAAGTTTAGAGCTCCTTAGAACACAAATGAAAATACTGACCAAGTGACCTGTAGATTTCAACACTGCCATGAGGTGGAGCTGAAGTTCCAACTATTTACTTTGTTTCCCTATTTCTCCAACAATTCTCTAAAAAATTTATATAGCCCAAATAGATCCATTAATTTGAATATAGAACTTGCAGCAATAAAACTAATTTCGTGAAATTTCCCCCGATTGTTACAACATAACATGAAGGCCTGTAGGATAAAAACGAAAGACATTTTTAGGTTCACTCTATTCATCTAACAAATAAAACCTGCCCCAGTTTAAATTAAAAGTATATAATTTATATTAAAACTGTTAAGTTCTGCGCATGGGCGCTAAGAAGGAGACGAGCCGGTGAACAGTGAACTTCAAAACTCTTTATTAACATGGTGTAACAGCTCAGCTCTATGGACGCAACGGCCCCCTTTATATAGGCAAGCTCTTGAGTATTTAACCAATGAAAACACAGGGAGCGCTAGCTCCGTTAACCAATGGGAGAGGCTCGTTAATAGCCAATCAGATTCTCCTGAACGGACCAATCCGATGTCGCTATTATCGGCCAATCAGAAGTGCAAGGCCAGAACCCTGCACTTTACTTCAAGCTCTTAATAATCTTTATTCAAGCACTTTTATTAATTCACAACATCCCTTCCCCCTGGGTTCTGTTTAAGGGGTGCGGTCACGTCGTCTTTGAGGTAGGCAGGTTGTTTTGATTGTCTATTTGATTTACGTTGTTCTCCCGGTATTTGGCTACAGTCTTGTTGCGGTAGGACGTTATCTGGTGAAGAGGGTGCCTCCAGTTCTGTATTCAAATTTTCGTTGCCGCTAACATTCTCGGCATCTCTTTGAGGCGAGCTCACCCCCATCCCCGATCCTTCTTCACGTGTTNTGTTTAAGGGGTGCGGTCACGTCGTCTTTGAGGTAGGCAGGTTGTTTTGATTGTCTATTTGATTTACGTTGTTCTCCCGGTATTTGGCTACAGTCTTGTTGGGGTAGGACGTTNCTCACCCCCATCCCCGATCCTTCTTCACGTGTTGCCTCTGAGCGGTCATTACTTCCGCTTAAGATTTCTGCCATTTCAAATTCAGCTTCCTCAGTATCTCCTCCCCCCTCAGTTTGGAAGTCAGGGGACTCGGAGATCCCTGACTGTAGCCTTGAACGCAGCTGATCAATATGGGGCTTCCATATGTTATCATTGCGACATCTCACGCGGTACGATCCGGGGCTGGTTACTTGGACTACAGTTGCCTTGACCCACAACGGATCACCCAAAAAGTTCCTAGCGAAAACCAAGTCGCCTACCTGGAAGTTACGGCATTTCCTGCTGGATCCGTGTAGTTTTTCAGGTTCATATGATGGGTGCAGACGGTCAAGGTGGGAGCGGAGCTTCCGCCCCATCAATAACTCGGCGGGAGTTT
>BHEV01004094.1:0-15911 GCA_004319985.1 Emydocephalus ijimae
AGCTATTCTCCAAAGCCCCTGAGGGCAGGACAAGAAACAATGGGTGGAAACTAATCAAGGAGAGAAGCAACTTAGAACTAAAAAGAAATTTCCCGACAGTTAGAGCTATTAATCAGTGGAACAATTTGCCTCCAGAAATTGTAAATGCTCCAACACTGGAAGAAGAGATTGGACAACCATTTGTCTGAAATGGTATAGAGTTTCCTGCATAAGCAGGGGGTTGGACTAGAAGACCTCCAAAGTCCCTTCCAACTCTGTTATCCGAGACCATGCAAAGTTACAACAGCACTGAAAACAAGTAACCTAGGACCAGTCCTCACATTTACAATCCAGCACAGCAACCCCATGATCACGTGATCAAAAATCAGGCACTTAGTAACTGACATGTACTATGGTTGTAACATCCAGGAAGGCGATTTGATTATTTGAAATCTTCTCATCAAACCAATGAAGGAAGCAAGATTTACCACATCATTCACTTAACAACTGCAGTTATTCATTTAACAACTGTGGCAAAAAAAAAAAAAATCATAAAATCTGACACATTTAATATCTGCCTTGTTTAATAACATAGAACATAGAATAATAGAGTTGGAAGGGACCTTGGAAGTCTTCTAGTCAGTGGTGGGATTCAAAATAGTTTACCACCGATTTGGTGGCTTGGTGGGTGCGCTTTATGCAGGCGCATGCCAAAATGCTCACTTTGCGCAGGCGCAGAGGCTTTCCAACTCACCTCCTGCAATCCTGTACTCTCCCTGTCGCTTCAGCAGCTGATGCACGGAAATCTGCTGTGCTGCGCAATGCAGCTGAGCTCCAGAAGCAGGGAATAAAGTTCAGCATGGGAGCCCAGTAGGCGGGTGAACCCAACAGCAGCTCGTCAGAGAGAATCGGTTTGGTCTTGGCTGATCTTTGGCGCTACCGGTACATTTGAACCTGGCCAAACCGGTAGAATACCACCACTGCTTCTAATACAACCTCCTGCTCAATCAGGAGACCCTATACCATTCCAAACAAATGGATGACCAATCTCTTTTTGAAAGCCTCCAGTGAAGGAACACTCACAACTTCTGAAGCCAAGGCAATCCATTGGTTCATTGTTCTCACTGTTAGGAAATTTCTCCTTAGTTCTAGGTTGCATCTCTCTTTTAGTTTCCATCTATTGTTTCTTGCCTTGCTTTTGGGTGTTTTGAAAAATAAGTTGACCCCGTCTTCTTTGTGGTAGCCCCTCAAATATTAAAACACTGCTATCATGCCTCCCCTACTTTCACTACTTTTACTACACCAGCCATACCCAATTCCTGCAACTGATGACCTGAGTTTTTTTATGTTTTAATCTCCAGACTCCTAATCATCTTTTTCTTTCTTCTTTGCATTCTTTTCAGAATCTCAACATCTTGTTTATATTGTGGTGATCAAAATTAAATGCAGTATTCCAAGTGTGGGTCTTACTAAGGCTTTATAAAGCAGTACTACTACTTCATGTAATCCTGATTCTATCCCTCTGTTAATGGAGCCTAGAACTGGGTTGGCTTTTTTGACAGCAGCAGCACACTGCTGGATCATATTTAAATGACTGTCCACTAGGACTCCAAGTCCACTAGTAACTCTCACAGTTACTATTGAGTAAGGTATCACCTATACTGTACCTGTGCATTTTGTTTTTCTTGCCTAAATGTAGAGCCTTACTTTTTTCACCATTGAATTTCATTTTGTTAGATAGCCCCCAATGTTCAAGTCTGTCAAGATCCTTCTGTGACTTCAGCCTATCTTCTGGAGTGTTGGCTATTCTTTCCAGCTTGGTGTTGTCTGGTGACAACTCTATCAAAAATCTAGGACTAATTATAATTATGCCTGCTTGCTCCCTTGTCCCTGTCAAAGGAAACTAAACCAGTAGCTGTAATAACATTTCTAAGAAGTAGAAATAATACTTGTGGAAACTGTGCCTAATTAAAATCAAGTTACTAAGTTACTTTACTTAGTTATATTTTATCCCAGAGAATGAGTGTTTAGTTGCATTTTCCAGTGTTTTAGAAATTTATTGCACTGTATTTGGGAAATTACAGTGAATATGGTAATAAGGAAATGTGAAGGGTAGAATATGATTAAAGATATTGATGATCCCAGGAAATTAGGGCTTGTTTAAAATTCATATTGATCCCCAAAGCATAGCAACAGTTTTGAATTAATCTGAGAGAAAGCTATACGCCAAAAATCAATTTCATTGTTCTTCCTGTCATACTCATATGGCATTTAACTGATGTCATTGCTGGAGCTATAATAAATAATGCATAATTAGTGATTAATAATAGAGAAGTAGTGATGCTCCTGATGCACTTTAACCCAGTGTTATTCAATGAAGACAGCAACAATAGTAATACAAATGTAGCTGAGATTTATTTCTGAGTAGACATATATAAGGTTGTGTGGCTACTCACATACTAGACTAGCAACAAAATGTCAGTAGGAGAAATAAATAAGGGAAGAAGCTCCCAAATCAAATATTTCATAGTTAAGATGTCATTGAAATGGAGACAGGAAAATATGGTGACAAGCAGTTATTTATAAAAGGCTAAAGGAAAAAATCTTTGAGATGGAGCAGCTGGGTCCCCCATACAAAATAACATATATAATCCCAAATGTGATATTTGAACTATACAGTATTGTTCTATAACTGCGAGCAAAAAAAATGCGGCGATCATCCAGCATATTATTCAGTGGTGGGATTCATACATTTTTTACTGTCGGTTCTATGGGCGCAGCTTGATGGGCATGGCAGGGGAAGGATATTGTAAAATCTCCAGTCAAAAGTGGTATTTTCCAGTTCTCTGAACTACTCAAAATTTCCACTGCCAGTTCTCCAGAACTGGTCAGAATCTGCTGAATACTACCTCTGATGTTATTAAGTTATGCCCTCATAAAACTCCAGATCTATCAAGAGTCTAACTTACTTAGAGTGGTTACTTAGATATGTATTTGTACAGGAGGTTTGCTTGAAGAAAATATGAATCAACTAATCTGTAAACATGAACTTAGACCAAGAAATACCAAGGAATGAGACCCTCCTCCCAAAAAACCTTAAGATTGACCCATCTTTACTGTTTTTGGTCGAAGAGGGAGTCAAGGAGACATATTATCAAGCTTACAACAGTCTCCTATTATAGCATAGATCAATAAAGTAGATGTCTCGAATTTCCTGTGGTGTTTGTTTCCTGACTTGGCCAACCTCAAAAGGATGGCATCAATTCTGAAGCTTGCCTGCTTTCCATTTGGAGAGGCAGGAGACCTTGCTTCTGATCGAGAAGATGGCATTTGATCCTCAGAACACCCTGCTGTGCATTGAACAGCTTTCTGAAACATTATTACAACATCCAGGATTTATGGAAACAAATTACCCAATCCCAGAGTGCAATTAAAACAGCATGGTGGTGGTGCAATGGTTAGAATGCAGTACTGCAGGCTACTTCTGCGGGCTGCCAGAAGTTATATTGTGACTGGCTCAAAGTTGATTCAGCTTTCCATCCTTCTGAGGTTGGTAAAATGAGGGCCCAGACTATTGAGGGCAATATGCTGACTCTGTAAACTGCTTAGAGAGGGCTTTAAAGCACTATGAAGTAGTACAGAAATCTAAGGGCTATTGCTATTGCTATATGAGGCAAGCTTTGCCTCAGCCAGAAATAGCATAGACTCAGCAACCCAGCCAATTTCTGTGCTTTCAGTAGGGGGGTGGCCAGGAAAGCTCAGAGAAGCCCAGGTTCAGTTCTTGACAATCACAATTGTCATCACTTCTTCTCCACCTCTCCAAAATCTAATAGAAACAATAAGAGGGGCCATTCTTGTTGGCAGAAGCAATGGAAAAAAATAGTAGTGAGAGAACCTACAACAGAGTTGGCAAAATCCTAGTTTCATTTCTAATTTAAACAGTTGTGTAGCACAGAAGTAACATTCCATCAAAGACTAGTCCTCTTCACAATTTAAAATACTTTTTTTTTTTGGAGTGGGGAAGGACATTAAATCTATGTTTTTATGAATCCTGCATAAACCTGGGAATCACTTTGTAAGAGAAAAAGACACACACACACACACACACACACACTAGTCCATCCATACAAAACTACATCCTATTCTTGAAAATTCTTGAAATTTATTTCTGAATGTGGAGAAAACAGTAGTTCTCTTGATGGTGCAGAATAGAGAAGGGATCATTTGTTTCCTACTTTCCCTCTCTATTCTGTTGTTCTATGCACATAAATGAGTTACTGCTGGATTAATTACTTCCTTTGGGACTTGTCATGCTAATTATCCACAGTAATCTATTTAGTGGCTCTGGAAAGTTCTGTGTCTTTTGATAGATAGATAGATAGATAGATAGATAAATAGATAGATAGATAGATAGATAGATAGATAGATAGATAGATAGATAGATAGATAGATAGATAGATTATATTGCAGTACTTCTTGCCTCTTGTTTATGTCTCTGTTTTTGCTTCCTGTTTGTGTCATTTTTCCAAGTAAAATACTTGTATGCTTGCTAAAGTTTACCAAATAAACATTAAGCTTTTTTTGTTTGTTCTAATTAATTGTTTGTTTGCTCTGATGTGGACACAGGGCACATGAAAGGGCACTGGGAATTAAATTGGAAGTTGCAGTAATTTTCCAACAGGAATTATGTTGTAAATGTAGGGGAAAAGTAAAGAATAAATACAGTTCAAATGACAAATGTGAAAATAATTGACTTGACTTTGGTTCATACATGACTAGTGTTAGGTCAAGATTCAGATTAGGTCAGTTAGCTAAATTTATTTCATCAAGATCAGCAACAATCTGGATATTCATATTCACTCATTTAGCATTGCCAAAAGCAATTAAAACAATACAAAAAAAAAAAAAGAAGATGCCTAGGAAGCTTCTTTGTAGAATCAGTGAAAAATCCATAATTATTCAGTGTTTAGAAAACAGCAATATATACCTAGCAGAACCATGCTGTCTTTTGCAGTTTAAATGGACTTTCTGTACAGTAGGATCTTCAGAAACTCTTTAGGAAATGTTGAGGATACTTAGGATATTAAGGAAGTTAAGTAAGACCACCAGATCTACTACTCATTTCCCCTACTATACATTGTGGCTGATCAGGTATTTGAGCTTTTAGGGGCTTATAATATGAAATCAGCATTTTCTTCAAGAGTTTCAAAATAGTTTTTCGGGAATCTTTGAGGCCATGATTTCATAATTTG
Source organism: Emydocephalus ijimae (assembly GCA_004319985.1). Classification (NCBI taxonomy): domain Eukaryota; kingdom Metazoa; phylum Chordata; class Lepidosauria; order Squamata; family Elapidae; genus Emydocephalus; species Emydocephalus ijimae. Next base: position 5,232 of record BHEV01004094.1, read on the forward strand.
ACAGATTATTTGTGTAGCATGTTGTTTGCTTATTCATGTCAGAAGCATCACCATTAAAATAAATCACACTATGTGACATAAATTTAAAATATAAAATACAGGATTAAAACATGTACAAATTAAACAGTTCTTGCCCAGAAAGTAGGAGCATTGTGTTCTGTCATACTGCCATGAGGTCTTCAAGTGTACACTGAGTGGGGGACAAAGGACAGGTATACATATGTGTTGTTTTCTGCATGGCACCACAATTGCAAAGAGCACAAACCGTCAGATACCCCCATTTGTTCAGAGTGTCTCTGGATATTGCTGTATCCATATACAGTCTAGTCAATGATTTCAATACTTTCCAGCTTTTGACAGAGCCAGCTCCTCCATTGGTTCCACCCAGAGTTGGTTCTTCGTAGCTTTCAACACTGCTTTCAAATCCTTCAAAGTCTTCCATCGACCTTTTCCTGGATTTTAATCTTCGTTGAACTAGTTGTATGCCATAGAGAGGGTGTTGTCTAGATATTGATGATTTGAGCTTGTCTCTGTATGCTCCTGCTTCCCTGTGAATGGGAGGCTTGGCAATGCTCGGCAATAGATCTTATCTCAAGGGGTAGGTTTAAGGCATCCGGTGATAATTCTGCTAGCTTCATTGAGAGCAACATCTCCTTTCCAGCAGTGGTGGTGTTCAGCTGGTTCGCAATGGATCGGGTGACTCGGCAGCAAGAATTTGGCATGGGTTGCTGAACCGGTAGTAAGTTCTGGCTGGCCATGCCCCCCACCCGGTCACCCTCTTGCCTGATGCTCGCTCACCCCACCCGCCTGCCTGACATTCACCTATTTCTTCCTTTTCTTCCCCCTCCCAATAATCAGCTGTAGATAAGATCGGCCATGCCAGGATTGCTGAGTCTCAGGAAGGCAAAAAATGGAGGGAGGAGCTCAGCCCCCCTCCATTTTTTTGCCTTCCAGAGGCCCAGAGGAGCCTTAGGGGAGCAAAAACGCCCCCCCCCGAGGCTTCTCTGAGGCTAGGAAGCTCCCAAAACGGAGCTTGGAGGGGTGCTGCATGCTCCTCCTATGCTGTTCCTTTTCTTCCTGAGCCCCAGAGGAGCCTTAGGGGAGCAAAAACACCCCCCAGAGGCTTCTCTGTGGCTAAGAACCTCCCCAAAATGGGTGGGGGCTGCAAAAAAGCCACGGCCACCCAGTCACATGGCCACGCCCACCAAGCCACACCAACAGAACCAGTAGTAAAAGTTTTTGAATACCACCACTGCTTTCCAGGCATGTGCTGATTTATGCCAGATTGGGCAGGTGTACTCACCTGGCAAGTAACAAAGAGCTAGAGTTGTTGTCTTAAGGACCCTTGCTTTGGCACTAGTGGGATCCTACCTGTTCCACTACCAGTTTGGTGATTGCATGTGCCGGTGCGCACCTTAAACGTGTGCACCCCTAACACGCGCACACAGCTTTTCCCACACCAGCTAAGGCCTGCAGCTCCAACCAGCTGAGAGGATAAAGAAGAGAAAAGCGCAAGGGCGGATAGGAGATCCTGCGCTTTTCTCTTCTTTCTCAGCTGATTGTCCCAGGCTTTTTCCCCTCCTCTCAGCTGATTGTTGGAGGCTTCTCTTACTAGCGGTTCAGCCGAAGCGGTCTGAAGTGGTAGCATACCACCACTGTTTGGCACCTCAGGTAGAACTCACTGATTTCCTGAGGATGCCATTTCATCCACTGATCTTTACATTATTGTTTTAGTGCAGCACATTCTTTCCTTTTCGTCTTTTAAGCATTTAAAAGAATCTTCATCGAACAAAGGGAGCAAGTTATTTTAAGTGATTTATGTAAATGTTGCAAAAGTGGGTATGTTATTTTTATTTGCTGATTAATCTTTCTTTCTTTGGCCTCTTGTTTTTAGAACCTAATGATCTTTCACCTCTACTGTTGATTGCAAACTCGGACACTATTGATGTCCTATATGTAAATGGAACCAGAACATCCACCTTTGGATTTTTGAGAGGAAGTGGAATTCAGACACTGGATTATACACACAATAAGAACACAATCTGTTGGATTGAATCAAGAGAATCTTCAACTCAGTTAAAATGTGTTGAGACATCAAAAACTGGAAAGCTGACTGACGAATGGATAATTAGCACCATTCCTAATCTTCATAGTAAGTACTGTAAATCTGAAAAAGTGACATTTTTCTAGCAAAATTATAAGAATGTTTTATAGATTCATGGTATTTTATTAATGCATGAATAAAATGGAACATTTTTGACATATTATGAAGTAAATTCTTAGCTGATTGTTTATGTTTTGGGAGGTACAGATTTTTAAAAGCTTTAAATATTCTGTCTCATTTATTGTTACGTTTAGATCCTGACTTTTGTTTAGGACTTTGAGGCAACATCTGTAATGCCTCCTGCTCTCATTTTTCCTTGTAACAACAACCTTGTAAGGTAGATTTGGCTGAGATAGATTGGCAGGCCCAAGTGAAACTTTCAACTCACAGTTGAAAGAAGACTTCAGCATGGGTTTTTTTTTCAGTGCCAAGTCTAATTTTTACATTACATTTACATTATTTCAGTGACTATAATAGAAATGTATATAGTAGTAATAGAAAGAAAAATCTAAAGAGACAGTGAAGAGGATTTTTATCTTATTAGTTTAAACCTGTGAATGCTACCCATCTAAGCCACCTTTTCCCCAGTCATCTTGCCTTATATCAGGGGTGTCAAACTCATGTCATCACAGTGACGTCATGTGACGTATTGGGACTTTTTTCCCCCTTTAAGTGTGGGTGGGGCCAGTGCGTGACGCATCCAGCCCACAGGCTGGGAGTTTGACAGCTCTGCCTTACATTAACATCATTATATTTCATCATTGATTAAAGATGAAAATTAGCAAGGACAGTAGCAGCCAGGGTGGTTAGATATTTCCTGTGTGGCATATGTGGTTAAAAATGGATGGAAAAAATATCTTTGCAGAATCTGAGGGCATTAATGCCAGCAAAAAGAAATGTCCATATACACCAAAGTGTAACACATTCTCCAGAAGGATTGCATGAATCCCTTGCTCGATTTGGAAATTATACTTTCATTTTGATGAAGTCTATACATCCATCTTTTTTACAGCCCCACAGTACAGTAGCACTGATTCATATTCAGTAATATTTACAATCAGCAACTCTGGATTTTTTTACAAATCCCCACATCAAAACAATTTACAGCTATAATCTGAAAATAACATTTAACACAGCATAGTACTTAAGCAAAATAGTTCCGTTGAGATCAGCATATGTGGGACTGATTGGGGTAGATTGTAGGAGTGACACCGAAATATCATTTTAAAATATTTTATTTTTTAAAATATTAAATTATTGTATTTTATTTCATTTTCATTTTAAATCATATTTTATCCAATTCCATTTTAAATTGTTTTTATCAGATTTTTAGTAATAATTTGTGTCTGGAAGTCTGCACTTTGATATGGCCCAAGGGCTAATAAATAAAGTAAATTAAAATTACTAGTCTAGTTAAGTATCCCTGTCCTCTACTTGTTCAATTGCATTCTTGATCTTAGGTATTTACTGTAGTGTCACCTTTATGTCTGTTCAATGTTATTTTGTTCCTGTCAGTCCTTATCTCTGAGCCAGTATTTCAGCTCCATGAATTCCACCAGCCAGAAGGCTGGAGGAATTCTGGGAGTAGACCTCTGCACAGCTTAAAGTTGCAGAGGTTGAAAAACACTCAAGATAATTTTTGAAGTAGCAGTGAACCTGATCCTACACCCTTCACAGCAATCTCTAAATTCCTTTAAACTGCTTGGCTTTTTTTCCTTTTTTGTATAAGGCAATGAATGTTGGCCTCACAGGACTTCTCAGTTCTTGGGCTCAAATAAGCTATTTGTCTCCAACCCACATGTACATAGAGAAGCTCAGCCATGGGTCGAGTCATAATCACTTGCAAAAGTGTTTCTATGCTACATGCTTCCAGCATTGCAACTTGCAGAAACATTTTAATAAATACCTTCATTTGAATGCATTATAAACACACGCAGAAAAGTCGACTGACATACAATGATGTGGGAATTATCTTTGTGTGAAAGTGTGTAAGTCTGTGCATGCACACATTTGTGGTTTGTAAGTTTAACTTTTTTGTTATTCTATATAGAGTAGGAATGAGGGGAAGTTAGGTAGATAGGTAGATAGCTAGAGAGAGATAGAGAGAGATAGTAGATAATAAGCAAAGAAACTGCTCAACTGGGTAGGACATTGAATTCATTTTTTAATGAATTGCTGCTCATATTGAGGGACAATTGCATTCTTCTGATATTTCAAGCCCAATAGAAATCAAACTGATTAGAGACCTGTTAAGTTTGAAGCATGGGTGAGAAAGAATGGGGACGAGCCGGTGAAACGGTGAACTTCAACTCTTTATTTACATGGTGACAGCTCAAACAAGGGCAGCTAAGGCTCTCTTTATATAGGCAACCTAATAACTATTTAACCAATAATAACCCAGGAGCGCGAGCTCCATTAACCAATACGAAGGCTCCGTTAATGGCCAATCAGATTCCCCTGAACGGGCCAATCCGATCCTGCCATTTAACAACCAATCAGAAGTGCAGGGCCAGAACCCTGTACTCGACTCCAAGCTCAAGATAACTTTATTAAACCTTATGCATTCACAACAAGACCTGTTTCAGATTTATTGATGCAGGATTATGGGGTGGAAACCAGGTGTAAATAGTGGCATTCAGAAGGTCTAAGGAGCTCCTGTTTCTTGTGTTAGTTCCTTCTCTCTTCATTAGTGTTGTTCTCCTCAGGCAAGAGTGGCTGTTCAGACCAACCTGCAAGGCCTACTGCTGTGATGGCAAACCTGTGGCACGCATGCCACAGGTGGCACACAGAGCCATTTGTGACAGCATGCGAGCTGCAGGTAAATTGACCTCACTGCACATGTGTGTGCCTCACAGCTGATTTTTGGCCAGTTTGAGGCTATTTTCGCCCTCCCAGAGGCTTAAGGAAGGCTTCTGCAGGCTTTTCAGGATGAAAACTAGGCCTGTTTTGTCACTTCCTGTTTTTCTGGAAATACTGGAAGTGATGAAAGTTTAGTTTTCGCCCTGCAAAGCCTGCAGAAGCCTTCCTCAAGCCTCTGGGAGGCCGAAAATCAGCTGTGAGGCGCAGTGCAGGTAAGGGGGTGGCGGAGGGTGGGGATTATGTGTGCATGCATAGGGGGCATGGGGAAGCGCACATTGCCTTCTGGGTGCAGGCACGTGAGTGCGAGTGTTCAAGCATGCACACAATTTTTGGCACAGGAGCAGTGATGGAATTCAAAAATTTTTACTACCAGTTCTGTGGGTGTGGGTTATTTGGTGGGCGTGGCTTGGTGGTCATGTGACTGGGTGGGTGTGGCTTAGTGGTCATGTGACTGGGTGGGCATGGCCAACTCAATGTCACTCACATCAAGGGATGCCTCACCTGGCCCCTCCCCTCCCAGCCATTCCTTATCACCCAGCCTCAACTTATCTATAGTTCTGTAAAAATGTTGTTCACCTTTTTTGACTTTATTATCTGTATACTATAGATGTACTTTCATGGACCACTGAAAGGAGGAAATGACTCACATGCTTAACTCAAGAGTGTGACATAGGCAACAGGCTTTTAAGGGACTGCCACAAAGCAAGAGAGGGGGGAATGTATTTTCCAAAGCACCAGGAGGCAAACAAGAAGCAATGGATGGAAACTGAACAAAGAGAGAAGCAATCTAAAACTAAGGAGAAACTTCCAGGCGGTGAGAACAATTCACCAGTGAAACTGCTTGTCCCCAGAAGTTCTGGGTGATCAATCACTGGAAATTTTTAAAAGACTGGACAGCCATTTCTCTGAAATGGTGTGGGGATCCCCCAAAAGTCCCTTCTAAGTATTATTCTGACACCAAACTCAAAGTTTGGCATCCTCAGTTTTCCTGCCTGAGCAGGGGCTTGAACTAGAAGACCTCCAAACTCCAAACAGTGCAAAATATTAACACATGATAAATAATTGAACAATTAAAAATAACAGTACAGAGTTCTCTCTGTCTCTCTCTCCCTTCCTATTTCTTTTTCTTTCTTTCCATTTCTTTCTCTTTCTGTCTTTCTCTCCTTTCCTTTCTTTTTATCTCTCTTTCTCTCACACACACACCACACACACACTGTCTCCCTATTTCTTTTTCTTTCTTCCTCTTTCTCTCTCTCCCTTCCTCTTTCTTTCTCTTTCTTTCTTTCTTTCTTTCTTTCTTTCTTTCTTTCTTTCTTTCTTTCTTTCTTTCTTTCTTTCTTTCTTTCTTTCTTTTTCTTTTTTCTTCTCTCTCTCTTTCTCTCTCTCTCACATACACACACCCCTGTCAGCGTTCTTTCCCTCTCACTACAGGCACTTTACTCACAAGGGGAAGCGAATCCAGCATTAGAGAAGTTCTGCAGGTAAACAAACTTGCATTGGAAGCTCCTGCAAAGTTCCCTGTTGTGAATGAATAAATGTTAAATAAAGTTATCTTGAGCTTGAAGTCAAGTGCAGGGTTCTGTTCCTGCACTTCTGATTGGCTGTTAATGGCAGGATCGGATTGGTCCATTCAGGAGAATCTGATTGGCCATTAACGGACCATTCGCATTGGTTAACGGAGCTAGCACTCCTGGATTGCTATTGGTTGAATAGTTAATGGGTTGCCTATATAAGGCAGGCTATAGCAGCCGTCCAGTTTGAGCTGTCACACCATGTAAATAAAGAGTTGAAGTTCACCGTTTCAACGGCTTGTCTCCATTCTTTCTCGCCCATGCTCCAAACATAACAATGGCAATGATGATGGGATGTGGAGACGTCAGAGCTGACTGAACAAAGAAGAAAATAACCGAGCACATGACTGACAACGCACAATGGCAGAACCATGTCCGGTGGCGTCATACCACCCGCTCCATTCGACCCAGCGCAAGAGGACTGGGAGTTCTACATGGATCATTTCCAAATGTTCTTGGAAACTAACAATTTGAAGGATGCCACAACCGGGAAGATACGGGTGGTATTCCAAATGCATTGCGGGCCAACCGTATTCAAGATGGCCAAGGCCCTGGTGAAACCGGCTGAAGTGAAGGCTATGGACTGGGATGTCCTCGAACCCCTACTGAAAGCCCACTATGCACCGACCGTACCAATGCTTGTAAGCCGGCACGAGTTCTACCAAAGAAACCAGCGGAAAGGAGAGAGCGTTGCTGACTTTGTTGCAGACCTCCGAAACCTGGGAGGCCTCTGCGGGTTCGCTGACCTGGAAGAGGTTTTGAGAGATCGAATAGTACTGGGACTAGATGCACTAAAGGTAGAGAGTAAGCTGATGGCGAAAGGCAACATCAGCCTTGCCGATGCCATCGCGGATGCTACTGCAGCAGAAGCAACCAGGAAGTCAGCTGCCCAACTAGGTCGAAACCGCGCTCTGGTACACCAACCGACCGGCGAAATTTCACCCAAGTCAGAAGGACAGCTTCTGATGACCCACCACGAGGACCTCTCTTCGTCGTCAGACAGAGACGAAGAAGAGGTCCATCGATTGCGGTCCGATCGGGACCAGTACCTGAAGTCCCTACACCCATGCGCTGGCTGTGGGGCTAACCATTCCAGGTCCGAATGCAAATTCCGCAAGGCACTCTGCCATGAGTGCGGGAAGAGAGGCCACATCGGACGGGTCTGCCGAAGCTTCCAAGGACCCGGCCAGGCCTCAAACTATCGCCAATTGACAGGAAACCATCCTGTAAGGTGAGAACCAGTAAACCACTCCTACAGAAACCGAACTTTAAATCGCCCCACGAAGCGAGAAGAGGCTCACCAAACTATCACTATCGGTCACGCCTCTTCCTTGGATGCCAAGAAAATCCGAATTACAGTGGCCATCGAAAATCAGCCTTGCCAAATGGAAGTCGACTTGGGATCATCCCTCTCGATGGTTTCCTAGAGGACCCTCAAGCAACTCATCCCTACTATCCGGCGCCAAGACCTCCGTTCCCAAAGACTTATCCTTAAAGACTATCAGGGGAATGAGATTCCAGTCGTTGGATCCAGCCGAGTCTGGGTCTCATTCAAGAACCGCACGGCGTACTTACCTCTGACTGTGATCGACAAAGATCGGCCTAGCCTGCTAGGCCTCCAATGGTTCGTGCCACTCGGCATTGAAGTGGCAGGCATTAACCGAATCGGCAGCAGCAACTGGGAGGAGGACCTCGTCCATGAATTCAGAGACGTCTTCGCAGAAAAGCTAGGCGAGTACAAGGGGACCCCGATATCATTCAGCCTTAATCCAAAAATAGCTCCCGTCCGCCTCAAGCCCCGTCGAATCCCATTTGCCCTAAAGCGGAAAATAGACGAACAGCTTGATAAGTTAATAGCCCAGGGAGTGCTAGAGCCAACCGATCACTCTCCCTGGGAGAACCCAATCGTGACACCCATTAAGCCAGATGGTTCGATTAGAATTTGTGGGGACTACCGGGCTACCCTGAACTACGCCCTGCAGCAAAACGCATATCCGGTGCCGGTGGTGCAGCATCTCCTCTATTCCCTGGGGGGCAGAAAAGTCTTCACTGAACTAGACTTAGCTCAGGCATATCAACAACTACCACTTGATGAAAAAATGGCACAGGCCCAGACGATTGTGATGCACTGAGGTGCCTTTAAATGTACCCGGCTCCAGTTCGGAGTCAGTGTAGCCCCGGGGATCTTTCAGAGCCTTATGGAAAGGCTACTACAAGGGATTAAAGGCGTGGTCCCCTATTTTGACGATGTGTTAATTGCTGCCCCTACTACAAAAATCTTACGGGATCGTTTAAAATTAGTTCTACAGAAATTCTACAGACCTTCTACAGAAGGTCTTAAAGTGAAAAAGAATAAGTGTAAACTGTGTACAGATCATGTCGAATTTTTAGGGTATTTAATTGACAGTCAGGGCATTCACCCTACCGACAGTAAATTGAGAGCAATAAAAAATGCTCCCAGACCCTGGAATAAGGCCGACTTCCAGGCGTTTCTTGGCCTTATCTACTTTTATAACGTATTTCTGCCGCACAAAGCAACTGTCGCTGAACCTTTACATCGTTTACTGGACAAAAAAGCAATTTGGGTATGGGGTCATAGAGAAGAGCAGGCATTCTGTAATGTGAAAAAACTACTGACCTGACGCTGTACTCATGCAGTACAATGAGACCTTGCCATTAAATATCACATGCGATGCATCGCCTTTCGGAGTGGGTGCCATTTTGAGCCACGTATTGCCTAATGGTAGCAAAACCCCTGTTGCCTATTTTTCAAAGACGCTTTCAAAAACTGAGCGAAATTATAGCCAGATTGATAAAGAAGCCCTTGCGATTGTGTCTGCCGTTAAAAGATTTCACGAGTACATGTATGGCCGGGCTTTTACTATCGTGACTGATCACAAACCATTGCTGGGGATAATAGCCAGTGATAAACCGACTCCCTATATATTATCTCCCAGGATGACTCGCTGGTCAGAATTCTTGGCTGCTTATAATTATTGGCTGCAATACCGCCCGGGGAAAGCCATTCCTCACGCTGACGCATTGAGCCGAGCACCGCTTCCAGAGACTCTCAACGACCCCGCGCCTACAGTAACCACGTTGCAGATCGAGACACTTCACACACCACCATTAACCGCCCATGATATCGCGAGAGAAACAAGACGTGACCCCACCTTAGCACGAGTCCTCAGTTGGGTAGAACGCGGATGGCCATTGGACCAAATACCAGACGACTTCGCACCATTCAAAAGTCGACAAACAGAGTTGTTTTCTCAAAAGGGCTGTATCATCTGGGGTGATAGAGTCGTTATCGCAGAGCGACTCCAACAAGCAGTACTGAGAACCTTGCACGATTGCCACCCCGGCATCGTGCGCATGAAAGCCCTCGCACGAAGCTACGCATGGTGGCCAGGCATCGACAAGCAAATCAAGACTTGGGTTAAAGCTTGTCATAGATGCCAAGAAGTAAGCAACGCCCCACCAAAGGCAGTCTCATGGGAGACACCACGGGGACCCTGGTCCCGTATCCATCTGGATTTTGCTGGGCCGACCAAAGGCCACACCTTCTTGTTAACCGTAGACGCCTACTCGAATTGGCTCGAGATCCACCGTATGAGGAACACGANCCGCGCTGTCCTTTGAGCAGTACCTGGCTGACCGCAGTATCCGACATGCGCTCACTTCGCCTGTACACCCTGCGGCCAACGGTAGGGCTGAGCGCATGGTTCAATTCGTCAAAACGCGACAAAAAATAGACTACGACAACATCGACGAGAAAATCAACCGAATCCTTTTTCTACAGCACATCGCACCTCACAGCGTCACCAACAAAACTCCCGCCGAGCTGCTAATGGGACGAAAGCTCCGCTCCCACCTCGACTGGTTACACCCAGCTTATGAACCGAAAAACCACTCGGATCCAGCGGCCGATGCCGTACCTTCCAGGTAGGTGATTTGGTGTACGCTAAAAACCTATCGGGCAATCCGCTGTGGGTAGAAGCGACGGTAATTTATGTAACTGGCCCAAGGTCATACCTTGTACAATGCCCTGACGATAGACTTTGGAAGCGCCATATCGATCAACTACAATCACGGCTGCAGTCAGGCGATTCTGAGCTCCCTTATGACCAAACTGAGGGGGGGGGG
>BHEV01004095.1:0-26834 GCA_004319985.1 Emydocephalus ijimae
AACTATACCAGATTTAAGAAGCCAGGGGGAAGGGGTGTTGTGTATACAATAAAGTTAATAAAGTGTGAGCTTGGGGTGAAGAGCAGGGTTCTGGCCCTGCACTTCTGATTGGCTGTTGGGCGGCCAGACCGGATTGGCCAGTCCTAACGAATCCGAATGGCCCTTAACTAAGAGTTCCTATTGGTTGAAAGAGCTAACGTTCCTAGCTCGTTATTGGTTAAAACTTACAAGGGATGCCTATGTAAGGCAGAGTTCACTGTTGTTAAATTGAGAAGTCACTATGTANGCTTAACAGCCATGTCATTCTTTTTTTCTTTTATATTGATATGCATTCTAGGAGGTTTTCATCTTTGGTTTCATGCATTTCTGTAGCAATATAGTAGTTCTTTACATACAGTGCAACTCCACCTCCTCTTTTATGGGGTCTGTTTTTTTTTTTTTAATAGTTTGTATCCTTCTACCAGTATGTTCCAGTCACGGGTTTCATCCCACCAAGTTTCTGTTATTCCAACTATTTCATATTTACCTTCATGTATTCGTAGTTCGAGTTCACCCTGTTTGTTCCCCAGACTTTGTGCATTTGTATATAGGCACCTGAGATCTTTATATCTGACACTGTGTTTACTGTCTAGATAACCTGTGTTGTGCTTACCTGGCCCTACTTTCTTGCCACCTGTTTGATTAGTGCACATAGTATGGAACTCACTGTTAAATGCTTGGTTTTGGTTGGCATCAAGGTTGATAATCTTACCTGCACAAACATCTATTTTGTATCCACTGGTATCATTATTTTTAGGTTGCTCGGGACAGAAATGTTCTGAATCCAATAATTCTCTGTCCCCACTGTTCAGTTTAAATGTTTATCCAGGAAATCTGTGAATTTAATGCCAAGTAACTCAGTCCCTTTCTTTGATGGATGCAAACCATCTCTTTTGTACAGTTTTTCACTGGATCAGCTGCAGACATCATGACTAATAAAACCAAAGCCTTCTCTTTTACACCACTCCTTTAGCCACACATTAAACTCTGCTACATGCTGCCCTTTCCCTTTTTGTTCCTTGTATACTGGTAGAACCTTTGAAAAGATAAGCCTACAGCCCATTTACTAAGTTCATACCCCAAGCTCTGGAAGGCTTTCTCAACAGAAATTACATCCTTCTGGGACAGATCATTTGTACCAAGATGTATAATAGCATAACATCACAGCCCTTGCTGGCATTCTTGACTATCTTAAGAATATGCTTCTTGTCTCTGCTGGCCGTAGCACCTGGTAGACACCTGACCTCTTTCAAAACCTCAGTATTCTTTCCTAAATTTACATCCCTTACAATTGAGTCCCCAACCAGAAGGTGGCTTCTCTTTTTGGATGCCTTAATCTTCTTGTCTGACTGATGCATAATACCTGATTCACACTTTCTCCTTTCCAAAGTAAGTTCTTCTTCTAGGACCATGATCCCTGGCTTACTTGAGTTATCATAATCACAACTACCTTGACCTGTCACTTTAGTGTCTCTATTAAGGTCAGCAAGGGCACTGTATCTGTTATGCTGGGACACAGCAAAAGCTTTGCGTTTATGGTCCAAAGCTCTCACCCTACCAGATCCCACGGTTGTCCATACTGCCCTTTTCCTGTAGGATCTTTGTGGTAATGGGGGCTGGTAGCACAGCAGCTCAATAGATGGCTGGATTGGGCACCTAATTTCTGCTTGGAGAGCACAGATTAGAGATTCTAGATAGGTAATCTGTCCATGTAGACTGGTATTTTTTTTTACAAAGAGGACAGTATCCAAGTTTGAAAAGAGTACTGCGAAAGACAGCTGTAAAACAATTATTACACTGAATTAAACCGGTCATTTTGAAATAAAATAAAATCACAATCTCAAGCACACTTACCCTAAATGTCTTATTGATATTCTTGGTTTATGGTTATATGATTCATGCACCATTAAGTGCACGGGCCGCTATCTTTCTCCTTTCTACTCACCCTCTGCTTCCTTCACAAGCAGCCAGCACCTCCTCCCACAACCTCTGGGAATGCAATGGAAATGCAAAGGAAGCAATTCAAACTGCTTCTCTCCTTTCTCCTCACCCTCTGCTTCCTTCACAAGCAGCCAGCAGCTCCTCCAACAACCACTGGGAATTTGAAATGCTGATAATACTGTAGATCCAGTCTGAGTTGGTCACAAGATTATTCTTCCAAGCTTTCTGGATCATGCTCACTCTGGCTGACTAAGCAATATTCTAAAGATTTTGCTCCAATGGTGTAGGCTGTTAATGTCTGTCTAGGAAGGACCAGGTTCAGCCCCCACCCTAGCAAGATTGGGTGCTTGGGAATCCTTTGTTCTTCTGATTCTAGCCCCACACTATTTGCCTTTAAGCAGGCTTGGAAAACTCAACTGCTTCCTAGATTTAGAGTGACTGTTGCCCTTTTAATTTTTTTCCTTTTAATCTCTGAAGCTACCCTGAGTCATTTTAGACTTGAGTAGCCTACACATTTGAAAAACAGTTAGACAGGCAAATAAGCAAACATTGTCCCACCCCATGGAAAAAGTGGGTGTCATTTGCTCTTATTTCTCTCCCCCCCCCCAGAGAGATGCAGATATCGTACAGACCTGTAACGGATGTTTCTATAACATAATTCTAGAGATTCCCAATGGATCAGTAACACTATAACAGTTTCTCTAAGCCTACTTGTGTTCACCTATGACACTGTGGTTTTCTAATCTAGTGAATGCGATTTTAAATAGATATCTTTGCTTGTGTATTATGTCTTGGAGATAGTAATTGTTAAGTACTGAGCATGAGTCGAAAAGAATGGAGACAGCTTCTGAACGGTGAACTTCAGCTCTTTATTTACATAGTGACTCCAACAACAACAGTGAACTCTGCCTTATATAGGCATCCCTTGTACGTTTTAACCAATAACGAGCTAGGAACGCTAGCTCTTTCAACCAACAGGAACTCTTAGTTAAGGGCCAATCAGATTCATTAGAGCTGGCCAATCCTGATCTGGCCGCCTAATAGCCAATCAGAAGTGCAGGGCCAGAACCCTGCACTTTACCTCAAGCTCCTACTTTATTAACTTAACTGTATACACAACAGTAATCTCAGAAACTAGGCCTTTGCAAATTACCCATCCATTATTGGGCTTAAAACAGGGGCGGGATGCCCGGCTCTATAGAACTGGTAGCTCTGAAGAGCAGCAGACACAGAATCAGTTCTATGTCTGCTGCTATTTGGCCCGCCCACCTGCCCAGGCTCTTACCTGACTTTTATTTCCTGCTTTTTCAACCTCAGCTGCTTTGTGTGGCACATCTGAGGTTGAAAATACAGTAAAAAAATATTTGCAAAACACAAATACTGAACCGGTAGTAATGCCGGTTGAATCCCACCCCTGGCTTAAACTGACCATTTATTAATGAAGAAAAAGGAAAAGGTGTTTTCATCCTTTTAGCCTTGATTGTTCTTAATCTCTGGTTTAAGGAGCAGAAAAGAAGTCATCCCACTGAAAGCAATCGCTGGCTGTATCCATTGGAGCTGGCCCAGCTGAATGGATGAGATCTGATACTCAGGGAATGAGACCCTTTACAAGCCATAATTCAAAGATTCAGATATAATAAGCTGTTGTTTGAGATTTGCCCATTCCTCTTCCTTCTACTGCATTTTAGTAAGTTGGATAAGAGTAGAACTGAATATCTGGCACACAGCACTGCAGGTATTAAAATGAATGATCAATGCTTTCATTATGACTGAAGCATGCTTTGCAAAAATTGAGAATTCATACAATCTCACATATTGACTCTTTAATTTTTATGCTGATGAAGAAGAAGGGGAGAAACGCATAGTGGATTAGCATGTATTTCACTGATGCCATTATTTGGAACAATACAAAAAAAAAAGTCCTGTTTGGTTGTGTGGGCTTGTCTGTTATTTGCAAATTGTGGTTCCCCCTCCCTTCCACAGGTCAGGAATGTAACACTACCAGAATTGTTTTATGAATAATCTAATGAACAGCTTGCTTCTTTGTGCAGTTTATAACAACTCTAAAGACTAGAAGAGCAATGGAAATTTCCTAAAAAACAAAGGTAGAACTCTATGTAATTTTTATAGTTCTCCATGGGATGCCAGCCACTCTTATTGGTACCTGTCAGTTGGGACAAAAGCTATCAGCAATAAGCTTCAATGGAAAATATACATGAGGAATTAATGAGCTGAAACAGCACTCCTATTTCAGAGTGGGGTGGGAGTTCTGTGTTTAACCACTCCAACTCCTTCCTGATGCGAGAGATCAGCTGTTCAAATTCTGCTTAAGGGTTTCTAATGAAGGAAAAACCACTGCCCTCCAAGCAGTTTTCTTCTTCAATAGCTTAAACTATCATGTTTGTTTCTTTGTTCAATTTCAACATTGTCCACCTCTCCTAAGTGACCCTGGGTGCTTTGCAATACTAAGACATCCTTCTATGAGGATATTTAATATACAACGTAGGGTATGAAGTCAGCATTATTCATATGGAATTCTCTTGGAATGTGAATTAATTGCTTCAGATCTTGCTCTAAGAAGTGTTAGAAGAAATATCCTTCTCGGTTCAGTTTCAAGTGGGGAGAAAGACACTGGAAACATTGAGGCTGTTTGAAAAGATGGCTTAATGGTGGACAGAATCACATGCCTTGGAGTTCTTGGACGAAGAAAAAGGATGCCGAGAGTCTCTGGGTTTATACTCTCTCTGGCTTTGAACTTCCTGGGGCACAGAAAGAGTATCCTGGATAAAAGTCGGGCACTTCCAGTGGCAAGGCAAGGACGGTCAGAGGGACAGAAACCCGCTCGCGGTTCTAGCCATCCTTCTCTTGAGTTTGGTGCAATCCTTCGGGGTGCTTGAGTCTTGGAGAGACCTGTGCCAGTGTGGGGGAACCTCGGGCTGCAGTGTGGGGAAAGCAACCCCCCTGCAATGAAAAGAAAGCCCTCCAGAGCCCAACGACCAAGAACAGCCTCCTGTCAATGGAGGCTCTGAAGTCCAGACTGCCACCGATGGGAAGGAAAGAGTGAGTGAAAGTTTGCAAGTTCATGGGGAAAGAGAGTCATGGTTAAAGTCAGTGGCAGAGAAGATAATTGACTGATAATAGACTGGTTTCAGGCTGTTATATACTGTACGAATGTCTGCCGTGAGCCCTAAGAGAAAGCGGCTACAAGAGAATCAGTCTAGTGAAAGTGAAGGGGCTTGGCAGGCAGAAGAGAGTCGGAAATAAAAAAGAATTAAAGAGAATTTTGGAATTTGGAAGACCAGCACTAGGGAATGATTAAAAAGACTCTGTTATCACTAACATTTGGATTGACGCTATTAAATCGGAGCCAGAAGCAGAATGAAGCCGATCAGGAAAAAGGACAGAGTGGCACCATAGGCAGTATTCAGAACGTTGAAGTGGCTACAACAAAGTAACAGATTTAACTGTCTGAAGGGACACAATTTAATCTATAAATTCCGGGAAAATTGAGAACTGGTTCTATCGGAGGAGACAGCTCCTTTCTCTATTTGAAGGAGATCAGAACAATTGGTTTAAGGAACACTAAAATATAAGTAAAAAAGGGGAAGTCTCTAAACGAGTGGGAACATTGCTTACTGGCAGCTGTTACTCAGCAAATTTTCATTTGCCATTTCCGATGTGCTCGAAGTGAAAGCTCCCAAGGTGAAAAGCGGAAACACACACACACACAAAAAAACTCTTATCTTTGGAATTTTCTTTTTTCTTTTCCTCTACCCCTTTCTGTGTGTACATACTTACTAAAATAGCCTCTCTCCCTTTCTACTTGTTGATGGTATGCTATGTTGAAATATGCTTGCTTTTTTTTCTGATTTCCTCTCGATAAATATGTACATTTAGTACATTTAGTAAAGAAATATTAGAGTGTTAAAATGTTGGATTAATTAATTTAGTTAAGTTATTAATAATAGAGATTGTTATAATTTGAATGGGAATATAGGGGAGACAGTAAGAATATTAAGCATTAGTTATTTAACAATCTTAGAGCTCTCTAGACCAATATTATATTTCATTGTGTGAGTATATCTGTGAATGCAATATATTGTGTAGTTAAGGTTACTTTATATTGAAGTGAAACTAGAGAAATATATATATACACTTTACTAATTAGTTAAGAATATAGCTATTTAATAGATTGATAGATCTTGGTCAATTTTAGTTAGAGAATTAAGAATACTGAATGTCAATTTGGAATAATATATTTAGCATTGTACAACAACAAAAACAAATCTTAAAGGAAATGACTACTACAACGACCACTGCTCTGAAATCTGGTAGGAAGGTTAACCCCACAATAATGACCACTTTGGCAACAACTTCACCCATGGCACAAAAAACAATAGAGGAAACACTACCAACAGAGAAGCAAACTAGCATCTCAAATGCGAACATTCAAGCAATGTTCCTAACCTTACAGGACTCATTGACAAGATTGCAAGAAACAATGACTAAAAACCACAGTGAAACAAGGGCAAATATTAATGAATTGAAGGAAGAAATGGGAAAACTAAAGACAGAAATGAAAGCGGACATTTCCAAAGTAGAGGATAAAGTGGGGGTGTTGCAGCAGGCCTTGGAGAAAAAATGAAGTTATAATAAAAGAAGTAGAGAAAAGCACTGAATGAACGGAAAGGGAATTAGAAAGGGTGGATGAAGATCTCAAAAGCATGAGCAAAGAAATGGAGGACTCCCTCATCCTCCTAGAAATGGACAAGGCAGCAACTTATCTAAGATTCCATAATGTGGCAGAATCAAAAGAAGAAAACCTGGAATACTTGATGGCAGAAATACTGGCCGGTTTATTGAAGATTGATAAAGATGAAATTCAAAAAGAGTTTGATGAAGTCTACTGGGTCAATACAAATTATGCAAGACGCCACAAATGTTCCAGGGAAGTACACATACAATTCACTAGAAGATGTGTCCAAGACATGATATATAGAACCTCAAGAGATAAAACAATAATGTACAAAGAGAAAGAAATTGTGATCCTTAAACAGATACCAAGGAGAATAAGGGAACAAAGGCGTGGCTATAAATTTTTGGCGGCATATTTAAATCAAAAAAGAATTACATTCAAATGGCTTATTCCAGAAGGAATGCTAGTGTCGTGGAAAGAGAGGAAAATCAAAATAGACACTATGGAAAAAGCCCAGGATTTTTATGAACGGATGGTGGGCTCACAGGAGCAAAGTAGTAGGGAGGAATTGGACACAAATTCTCAAGAAGAATACAGTGGACATAAAAATAGAACTGGAATGGTAGGAAACCAAGAAAATACCTATCCTCAACAAAAGACAGAAGGGACCACATTAACACAAGTGCAAGAAGAGAGAGGAATTGTTACACGACAAAGAGTGAAACAAAACTAAATAGATGGGAGAAGAAAAAAAATTACTATCAATAAACATAAATGGTTTAAATTCAACAATTAAGAGAAAAAGGATATTATCTAAATTAATTAGACAAAATGCAGATATAACGTGCCTGCAAGAAACCCATATAAAGAAGAAGAATGAAAAATATTTAGAATGCCCGAAATTAGGAAAGTTATTTACCACACCAGCGGATGAGGAGAAAAAGAAGGGAATCGCAGTATATGTGAAAGAGGATTTGAAACCAGAGCTAATATGATCGGACTCAGAAGGAAGGACTCTGGGTTTGCAGATTTGGATTAATAATATTCCAATTCTTTTAGTAGTAAAAAATGCCCCAAATGGAGACCAAAAAGATTTTTTAAAACACCTATATAGAAAATTGGTTGAATTGCAAAAAAGAAACATTTGCATAGTAGGAGACTTCAACTCCATTGCTGATTTCCAAAAAGATCACAGTAATGCCGGGAAGAATAAAAAGGGGAAGAGAGAGCTCCCCAAGATCTGTAAGGAAATGATGAAAGAGCTAAATCTGACATATATATGAGAAGATTACATCCTGAAAAAAGACAATTTACATTTTATTCAAATCCCCACCAAACATGGGCACGGATCGATATGGCATGGATGAACGGGGAAATAGCAAACGAGACAAAAGAAGTGGAAATTTTGCCTAATGAATGGGAAGACCATAATCCAATACAGGTAATATGGAAGGGCAGGGCAAAACCAAAGATGGACCTTAAACACTCAATTAATAAGAGAGAAAGAATACATTAATAAATTAAAGGAGGAATTAAATTTTTTTATAAAAGAAAACAATAATGGAGAAACCATGAAACAAAATGTTTGGGATACGATGAAGGCGGTTATAAGAGGTATAACAATCTCTTATAACGCCAAGAGAAACAAGGAAAAGTACTCCCAACAAAACAAATTACAACAAAGAATTAAGGAGCTAGAAACCCTTCTACAAAATAACCCAAAAGAACTCAAACTGCAAAATCAGATGTATAGCCAAACACAAACTGAATTTAATTGATCAAGAGAAAATGACCATGAATTTGAATTTAACCAGACAAACTTATTTTGAACATGCCAACAAGCCAGGAAGATAGCTATCTTATAAATTAAAAAAAAAAAAGAAAGAGAAGAGATTGATATACCAGTTAATAGACAGCAAGGGAGATACATACCAGGAAATAGAACAGAAAAAAGAAATCACTCATAAATACTTCAAAGATCTATATAAAAGAGAGGACATCAGTGAAGATAGAATAAGGAATTATCTAGATGAAGTAAAGGATAAGGCAATTGGGGAAGAAATGGCTGAACTACTAAATAAAGACATTACTGAATCGGAATTGAAATCAGCAATAGAGAACCAGAAAAATAATAAAACCCCGGGCCCAGACAGGATCCCAGGGAAGCTGTACAAGGCAATAGCAGATCAGATCGGACCACTTATGGTGGAAGTCTTTAATGACATTTTACTGGCAGCCAGGATGCCGGATTCATGGAGGGGGGCATTGATTTCGCTGATCCCGAAGGAGGATACAGATCCCAGATATATAAATAACTACAGGCCGATTTTACTCTTAAATACTGATTACAAAATATTCACACTCATTATAGCAAACAGATTTAAAAAGATGTTAAACTTGTATATACATGAAGACCAAAATGGATTTCTCCCAACTAGGCAAATAAAGAACAATTTAAGAATTGTATCAGACGTATTAGAATTGTATGAAGCCCACCCCGAGAAACAAGTAGCACTTATGTTCCTAGTTGCAGAGAAAGCTTTCAACAATTTAAATTGGCAATTTTTAATTCAAAAAATTTATAATTTGAATTTGGGCGCCAAATTTGAAAATACTATAACAACTATATATGACACACAACAAGCTAATATAACAGTGAATGGGGAATGCACCCGCCCGATAAAGATAGAAAAAGGAGTGAGACAGGGGTGCCCACTCTCTCCCCTGTTCTTCATATTAGCATTGGAGACATTATTAACACGAATTAGGCGGAATTCAGATATAAAGGGATTAACAGTTAAGAAAGAGGAATATAAACTGCAAGCATTTGCGGATGACATGATTTTCTTTATTGAAGAACCAAAAGACAGGGGACCAAAATTGATGAGTGAATTAGAGAAATTCGGAGCAGTAGCAGGACTCAAAATAAATAAATAAAAAACCAAATTAATGACCAAAAACCTAACAGAAAAACAGAAAATAGAACTAGAAGAAATAATGCATATACAA
Source organism: Emydocephalus ijimae (assembly GCA_004319985.1). Taxonomy (NCBI): domain Eukaryota; kingdom Metazoa; phylum Chordata; class Lepidosauria; order Squamata; family Elapidae; genus Emydocephalus; species Emydocephalus ijimae. The sequence goes on from BHEV01004095.1 coordinate 9,686, forward strand.
GTGACAAAGAAAGTGAAATACTTAGGAATCTGGCTAACCTCACACTGTAAGACACTTAAAGAAAACAATTATGATAAACTGATACACCAGGTAAAGAAAGATTTAGAATCGTGGGGGAAACTTCAAATTTCACTACTAGGCCGAATTGCTACTATTAAGGCGACATCAGCCTTGCTGATGCCATAGCGGACGCTGCTGCGGCCGAGGCCACCAAGAAGTCCGCTGCCCGAATGCGCCGAAACCGCAATCCAGCACAACCACCGACAAGCGACGTTCCACCCAACTCAGAGGGGCAGCTCCTGATGGCCCACCACGAGGACCTCTCTTCATCGTCAGACAGTGACGAAGAAGAGGTCCATCGACTGCAGTCCGAGTGGGGCCACTACCCAAAATCCTTAAGTCCCTGCACCGGTTGCGGGGCAAACCATCCCAGGTCCGAATGCAAATTCCGCAACATACTCTGCTATGAGTGCGGTAAGAAAGGCCACATCGGACGGGTGTGCCGAAGCTCACAAGGAATCGGCCTGGCCTCGAAGGGCGCTAACTATCGCCAATCAACAGGAAACCGTCCTGTAAGGCGAGAACCAGTAAACCACTCCTACAAGTTTTAAATCGCACCACAAGGCGAGAAGAGGCTCACCATACTATCACTATCGGTCATGCCTCTGTCTTGGACGCCAAGAAAATTCGAATTCATGTGGTCATTGAGAACAGGCCCTGCCAAATGGAAGTCGACTCAGGATCATCTCTCTCGATGGTGTCCTGGAAGACCCTAAAGCAACTCATCCCTTCCATCCAGCGCCAGGACCTTCGTTATCAAAGACTTATTCTCAAGGACTATCAAAGAAATAGAATCCCTGTTGTCGGATCCATTCGAGTCAGGGTATCATTCAAAAAGTGCACAGTGTACTTACCGCTAACCGTAATCGACAAAGATCGGCCTAGCCTGCTAGGCCTCCAATGGTTCGCGCCACTCGGCATTGAAGTGGCCGGCGTGAACCGAGTTGGCGGTTGTGATTGGGAGGAGGATCTTATCTCTGAGTTCAGTGATGTCTTCGCGGACAGCTTAGGCGAGTATAAGGGGACCCCGATCTCATTCAGCCTAGATCCAAAGGTAGCTCCCATTCGATTAAAGCCCCGTCAAGTTCCGTTTGCTTTAAAGCCTAAAATCGACGAACAGCTCGATAAACTAATAGCTCAGGGGGTACTACAACCTACCGATCATTCCCCTTGGGAGAGCCCAATAGTAACACCAATGAAGCTGGACGGGTCCATTCGAATTTGTGGGGACTACCGGGCGACCCTGAACCACGCCCTACATCAAAATGCTTATCTGGTGCCAGTGGTTCAGCACCTCCTGCATTCCCTTGGGGGCGGAAAAGTCTTCGCTAAATTAGACTTAGCTCAGGCATATCAGCAGCTACCTGTTGATGAGAAGACGGCACAGGCACAAACGATAGTGACCCACCGAGGTGCCTTTAAATGTACCCGGCTCCAATTCGGAGTCAGTGTGGCCCCGGGAATTTTTCAAAGCCTTATGGAGAGGTTACTACAAGGGATTAAGGGCGTGGTTCCATACTTTGACGATGTATTGATTGCTGCACCAACAAAGAAAGTATTGCAAGATCATTTAAAATTAGTACTGCAAAAATTTCAAAACGCCGGCCTTAAAGTAAAAAAGAACAAGTGCAAATTGTGTACCGATTGCGTCGAGTTTTTAGGGCACCTAATTGACAGTCAGGGTATTCACCCAACCGACAGCAAATTAAGGGCCATAAAAAATGCCCCCAGGTCTCGGAATAAGGCCAATCTCCAGGCATTCCTAGGCTTATCAATTTTTATAATGTATTTCTACCGCATAAAGCAACTGTTGCTGAACCGTTACATCGCTTGCTTGACAAAAAGGCAAATTGGTTGTGGGGTCATAAAGAAGAACGGGCATTCCGTAATGTAAAAGAACCACTGACTTCTGATGCTGTACCCATGCATACAATGAGACTTTGCCATTAAATATCACATGTGATGCCTTGCCCTTTGGAGTGGGCGCCATTTTGAGCCATGTACTGCCTAATGGTCACGAGGCCCCTGCTGCATATTTTTCCAAGACACTTTCAAAAATTGAGAGAAATTATAGCCAGATCGATAAAGAAGCCCTTGCAATCGTATCTGCCGTTAAAAGATTTCATGAGTTTGTGTATGGCCAGATTTTTACTATTGTGACTGACCACAAACCGTTATTGGGGATAATAGCTGGAGATAAGCCCACTCCTTACATATTATCCCCCAGGATGACTTGCTGGTCAGAATTCTTGGCTGCGTACAACTATCGGCTGCAATACCGCCCGGGAAAAGCTATTCCCCATGCCGATGCGTTGAGCCGGGCACCATTCTCAGAGACTCTCAGCGATCCCACGCCAACGTTGACCACCTTACAAATTGAATCGCTGCACGCGCCGCCGTTAACCGCCTGAGATATCGCGAGGGAAACCAAACGTGACCCCACCTTAGCACGAGTCCTGAGCTGGGTAGAACGCGGATGGCCATTGGACCAGCTATCAGATGACTTCACACCATTCAAGATAAGACAAACAGATTTGTTCTCGCAAAAGGGCTGTGTCATCTGGGGCGATAGAATCGTTGTCCCAGAACGACTCCAGAAAGCAGTGCTCAGAACCTTGCACGATGGCCATCCCGGTATCATGAGAATGAAGGCCCTTGCGCGAAGCTACACTTGGTGGCCTGGCATCGACAAACACATAGAGGAATGGGTTAAAAGTTGCCATAGATGCCAGGAAGTGAGCAACGCCCCACCAAAAGCCATCCCAAATGAGTGAGAAATGCCACGAGGACCCTGGTCCCGTATTCACTTGGACTTTGCAGGGCCGACCAAAGGCCACACCTCCCTTCTAACCGTCGACGCCTACTCGAATTGGCTCGAGATTCACCGGATGACCAACACAACCACCGAAGCAGTCAACAAACGACTGGAAAGACTGTTTGCGACCCATGGACTGCCAGATGTTCTGGTATCCGACAACGGGCCCCAATTTACCGTGCTGTCCTTTGAGCAATACCTCGCTGACCGCGGCATCCGACATGCGCTCACCTCGCCTGCGCATCCTGCTACCAATGGAAGGGCTGAGCACATGGTTCAATTCATTAAAAAGACCTTGCAGAAAATAGACTACGATAATATCGATGACAAAATCAACCGAATCCTCTTCCTACAACACATCACACCGCACAGCATCACTAATAAAACTCCTGCTGAACTGCTAATGGGACAAAGGCTCCGCTCCCACCTCAACCGGTTACACCCAGCGTATGAGCCGGAAAAACCACTTGGATCCAGCAGCCGATGCCGTACCTTTCAGGTAGGCGATTGCGTATATGCTAAAAACCTGTCCGGTGATCCGCTGTGGGTTGAAGCAACAATCATACGTGTAACTGGCCCAAGATCCTACATTGTAAAGTGCTTCGACAACAAAATTTGGAAACGCCATATTGATCAGTTGCGATCGCGGCTCCGTTCAGACAATTCCAATTTCTCTAATGACCAAGCTGAGGGGGCGGGGAGATATAGAAGAAGACAAAAACCCGATAGAAGAAAACCCGTTCGGTAGAATCGATAGCAGAATAGAGACACAGGAAAGAGATCTTGAGACGGTAGTAGGTTTACCTCAAGGAGCTACCGACAATAGTGGAGAGGACGGAAACGAGAATGCTGAACCTGAAGAAACCCCTCCGCTAAACAACGTTCTACCTCAGCAGAATGGTAGCCAAAAACAGGATGCACCGTGGAAGTCGAACAGACCAGTAAAGCAACTGTCCTATCTAAAGGACTATGTAACTGCGTCCTGTAAAAAGAAGCCAGGGGAAGGGGTGTTGTGAATGCATAGAATATAATAAAGTTATTTTGGAGCTTGGAGTTAAGTGCAGGGTTCTGGCCCTGCACTTCTGATTGGCTGTCTAATGGCAGGATCGGATTGGCCCGTTCAGGGGAGTCTGATTGGCCATTAACAGAGCCTTCGTATTGGTTCAGTGGAGCAAGTGCTCCTGAGTTCTTATTGGTTAAATAGTTATTGGGTTATCTTTATAAGAGGGTTGTAACTGCCCTGTTTTCTGAGCTGTCACTATGTAAATAAAAGAGTTGAAGTTCACTGTTTAACTGGCTCGTCTCCATTCATTATTGCCCATGCCTCAAACTTGACAGGAGTTATATCACATGGCCACCTCGTTAGTTTGGCTAAAGGATTGGGTGAACTTAAGTAACTTTTTAGAAAGCCATGATTTACAAAGGGGTTGGCACGCTTTTTTGTGGGATGTAGGGAAAATCAATCAAAAATACTTCCATGGACACTTAATCAGAGACGCACTATTAACAAATTGGTATAAAAGCATTATACAAAAATACCAGTATGGATTTCAACAATGGAGGCAATGATCCACCCAAACAATTTGGAAATTACCAAAATGATTAAATACAAAGATTTATTGGACCCACAGGAAAATTTGAAACCGTGGCAGGAACTTCAGGAGCAAGGACAAAAAATTGATCAATGGGTTTACCTTCAGATTCAAAGCAGATTCAAACAAGACAAAAAAGAATTCGGAATTAACAATAAATTGCAACAATTAGATAAAATTTTATTAGGATCAAATGAAAAAAACATAACAAAATTTTATAATTACTTATTAGAAACAGAATTAAAAGAAGAAATTGTAAAAGGAAATATGATCGCTTGGAGTAAGAACATCGGGCGCAGCATCACATTAGCGGAATGGGAGAAAGTTTGGGGCAGAAACAATAAGATTACCAAATCAGCCACATACAAGGAAAATCTTTATAAAATGTTTTATAGATGGCATCTCCCCCCTTTGAGGTTAGCGAAGATGCACCCCAACATGAGTCTGCATTGCTGGAAGTGTAGGAAAAAAGAAGGAACCTTTTTCCATATGTGGTGGTCTTGTGCAGAAACCCAAAAAGTATTGGAAGAAAATCAAAACTTGGTCGGAAGAAATTACAAAAGAGCAGATAGAATACAAACCAGAGTCCTTCCTATTAGGGATTTTTGATAAGCAAATCTCCAAAAAAGCAAAATACATAACAATACATATTTTAACAGCGGCCAGATTAGCCTTCGCTCAACGCTGGAAACTACATCAAATTCCATCAGAAGAAATGATTATTGAAAACATCTCAAAATGCGCAGAAATGGATACATTGACTTTGGCGCTAAAAAAACAAAGACACTTCACTATGCTATGATAGCTGGAACTCTTGGTATAATTGGATTCACCAAAGATAAATTATATATCATAAGGTATAAGAGAAAAGTTTTAACCCATAATAATGAGGTAGCAATATAAGTAAAAAACACGTGTGGTTATATGACACAAGTTAAGGTTATGAAAACAAAAGAAGACTTGCAAACTGTAAAAATAAGAATGCTTTTAACCTTGTAACCTCCTTTTTTTCTTCATTCTTTCTCTTTCTTTCTTTTCTCAAAACTCTTTCCCTCTCTTCCTCTCCTTTTTTCTTTCCTTTCCTTTCTTTTGCTTATTTGTGTATGTATTGTGATTGGTTTTAATTGTAAAAATTAATAAATTATATTAAAAAAATAAGAGTATCCTGATTGGTTGGTGTCAGGGGTCATAGCTAGCTCTATAGGTTGTCTCTGTGTTAAGTTTGGTTGAAACTTGGTGGATGGTTCAATGAAGGGCAAGTAAATGGCTCTGCCTGAAGGAGGTAAATCTTTGTTATGTAGAATTAACTGGCCCGGGCCTTAATGGCCCATTAACAAAGGTGGGTTAGGGCTGAGTTTATGCCTTTCTGAATTTCTACTTCTCTTTTAGGGGAAATATTATGCCTTTTTAATATATCCTAAAACATTTCATTTTTTAGGAGAGAAACTTCCTACAGAAGTAGCACAAACCCATTTTTCTCCTTCACTTTGTGACAACCTTTTAGATATTGGATTGTCAATATAATGTATCTTTTCCATCAAAATGTATCAAGTACTTCAACTTTTCAGGATGGTATGAGGATTCTGGGTTGGTAGGTAGGGGCTTAAAATAGAAAAGCTCCAATTTTTATATGGTTTGGTTGTTAGATCATCGTTATCATTTTTTTTTGCATATGCAATAATCTGTCAATATTTTTCTTGTCTCAGCCAAACCAGAATAATAGGGTACCATTAGTCCATAACCTTAATACTGTTTTTCTTTGATGCAAACTGCATAAGAATTTCAATTAGTTTTTTTAAAAAATTATGTTGTTATGTCATGTCTGAGTGCTTAGATTTGGAACCCACTGAACACTGTGTGTGAGCTCAATGCAGTCTCCAGTCCATTTTTGTGGCTCATGAACCCTCAGGACCTCAGTTTTGAAACTGTGGCAAAATGCAATTTTTCTGCAGCAATTTTTGCCTTTTGTTTTTAAAGTGTTGCCATGCAGATAGGTGTATTTCACCTCCTCTTGGATTAACGTACTGATCAGTGGTAGGATTCAATTTTTTTTACTACCGGTTCTGTGCGCATGGCTTGGTGGGCGTGCAGGGGAACAATACTAATGTATTGTTACTTAAATGTCCAGTCTGAGGTGGCATTTTCTGGTTCTCCAAACTACTCAAAATTTCTGCTACCTGTTCTCCAGAACTGGTCAGAACTTGCTGAATACCACCTCTGGTACTGATTCAGGATATCGTTGATATCCTAGCAATACAATGGTCTCCATGTTTCAACTCTAGTGATCTCCACAGCATCAAGCCAAGGCCATCAGTCAAATACCAATAACTAGAACTAATCAATTATATTAAGTTATATAAGTATTGGGCTTGGGTGAAGACATCTGGTTTTATATAATCTTTGGCATTCAGTAGGATAACCTTGGATCAGATGCTACTTTCCATCTATTCTACAACATACTGTTGTTAAAAAGATACTAAGGGCAATGGCAACTGCTAAGTGCTTTGGATGTTTCTTCATATTTAAATGAATTTCAAATTCCATCCTTTTAAGAATTTCTAGAGCAAAATAATATTTGGGAGGTTTCTGTATGAAGCAACTGGATGATATGGTGGAGAGAAAGAGAGACCCAGTAGGGCTTTAAAGCCTTTGTAAGTGTTACTTATATCTCATGTTTCTAGAATCTAGACCAGGGGTGTCAAATTCACGTCCTCACAGTGGCATCATGGAGTTACTTCTGTCGTTCACAGTGACTTACTGGAAGAGCCATCTTGTATAAAAATTTTATTTAGTGCCTGAGAGCGGGAAGGAAAGCTAAATAATGAATTAAAAAATAAATATAAATGTTTTGTTTGGTTGAATTGCATTGCTTCCTAGAGGGGATAGGTCTCTTAAAAAATTTTCATTGCCCATATATGCTGTTGCATGTGCCTCAGATGTCAAGTGGTTACACTAATGACTAATTTCCAACAGCTCCCTTTCAACATTTCTTGGCATTTGGATAAATTCTTGTAGAAAAGATCCATAAACTATGCACATTATGTCAGCAGACAGGAGAAACAGTAGCATATAAGTCAGTCAAACTTTTCTCCCTTTTTCCTACTTCTGCAAAACATAAAGGCTGGATTTATAACAAGACAAATGCCTGGGTTTCTATATATTTGAAATGCCCATGGAGATTCTGTGAGATCCAAGTATGATTCAACAAAGGAATCCTTGAAATTCAGACCAATTGATGGTAACTGGAGATAGCACCTGGGTTTTCTCTATATTAGTAAACAGTCAAGAATAATATTGTGTTGGGAGGAACAGTGGTCAGATATGATTTGCAGAGCCAGTGTCTGAATTTTGGCAGGAAATTTATAGTAGAAATAATCTTGAAAACTGAGCTTTTAATAAATGTATGTGAAAGAGATCGACTGTCAGATTTGGGTTTGTCCCTGCTGAAACCAGCTGTGTTAATATCATTGAAAATATTAGGCAACTGCTATGAGTTGTCCAAACCGCCGCTAAAAGTGATTTTCTCCCAATAGACATAGTGTGAGAGTAATCACTGCCACCTTTGCAGAATTAGGATTAAATATCTTGACTTTTCTGTCATCCACTTTCCAACAAGTAACAAGAAAATAGGTTTGCTCTTCTAAGTGAAAACATAAGCAGACTCTGTGACATTTCATAAAGTCACATAAATAAGAAATCAAATATTTCATGAAGAAACCTGTTCAAAATGAGCAGATGGATACAAAGTAAATGGAACCAAGATGGATCGCTTCTGCATTTGTGTATTCTTGAAATGTTTTGTTTTGTTTTCCATGTTAGATGGAATAATGCAGCCTTCCTTGACTGGTCTTATGCTTTCATATGATGCCATACAACCTTCCAGATGTTGATCTACAACTGGCAGAGTTCCCAATGGTCATGGAAACTAAACATTGTGGAAGTTATAATGTAACACATTAGACGGACACATATTTGGATTTAGGCATGGGTATCAGATAGCCAGTGCTTGTAAGGCAGATCCAAGACTGATAGTAGTAAAACGTTGCTAGTTTGGCCTAGTATAGTGGCTCAGCAACATCCAAATTAGTGAAGGATTAGATGAGGAAAGAGACAAATTCATTTGCTCAACTACAATTCAAGCAGTAGAAGCATCATAGAATAGAGCCACTCTATAATTCAGTCATCACTGTATTTTCAGCAACATATCTAATTGAAATATATACTTACAGAATTGCCAGGAGGAAAAAAATATATTTTCTGGCAATTTGATGGGAAGATTGTGCTATTGGTGCTGCAATCATTTTCTCAGCATGCCTCAACATTTCTGCACCTGAGAGGTAGAAATATGCAGTAGCTGACAAGCTAATCAGTGCTCATGTCCAAACTAAAAAAAAATAAATCATCCTTTAATTACCCAGTAATTGGTGACTGATTGGGACTGAAAAAGTGATACCTGGAAGTATGCCAGAAATCTCAGCAACTTCTGACCATGGAAAACAACAGATAAAATATTGTTCATCTAAACTCTGAATTTCAGAGATAAATAAAAATGGCAAGAAGTTGATTGGTTATGCTCCCTTGTTGATGTTGACTCTTAGCAACCACATAGATAGACTTACTCCAGGATAATCTGTTCTCAATCTGGAACTTCAGATCTTCCAATTGTGCATATATTACCATTGTAAATAAAGTCCATCTCCTTTGTTGCTGGTCATCCTCTTTCTTTCCTTCTACATTTCCCAGAATTGTAGACTTCTCTAGAGAACTGCATAATGTGCATAATGTGCACTGCATAATGTGTTTAGAATATGATGCTTTGAGCTTGGCCATTTGTGCTTCAAGTGAGAACTCAGGATTGATTTGTTCTACTGGTATGATCTATCAGTTTGTTTGCTTGGCTATATATGGTATTCTCAGGAGTATTCTCAAACATTAATTGGATCAATTCTATGCTGTCACAGAGATAAACAGTGTCTGAATGACTCTGATATTTGTAAATATGGAGATACATCACAGTGTTTAAGTATCTTTCCCAAAGTCTCCACTACTGCCCTATCAATTGCTAGTCTGTGCAATATATCTTGATTGGTAGTCTCTTTATTATTGAAAGCCAATCCTAAAAAGGCAAATCTATCTGTCATGAAGGGAAAATGCTAGCTTCCTTTTGAATAAAAGAGGAATAAAGGAATTAGTAGCAAAGTATGAGTATCTGAAGACTTTTTGCCTGTTGAGCATAAAGGCCACTCTGAAGAAGAGGTTGAAGAAGAGGGAGATGCCAGAAGATAACAAAAAGAGGTCTGTAGAGAAAGCACTTGCTAGATTATTCTTATCAGGCTTGTTCAAACCAAGTCTCCTAACCTTCTTTGCAGGTGGTCTTGACACATTTTATTGTCCAGAAAGAGAAAAGAGTTGGTTCCTTAAACTGGAGAGCTTCATCGTGGGGAAGGAAGGGGGTCAGAGACTACACAAGTAAGGTGTTGCTTCTATGTTCAGAATTGAAGTTGGAAGGCTGGTTGAGATGGTTGGTGTAAAAGAAGGAGAATAAGTCTCAAACTGCTACTGCTGAATCAGTTTATCTCCCTGGTTAGGCATTTTATTTTGAATGTTACTTTGAGATGTTCTGGGATTTTCATTTTCCTAAGCACAGACTTGATTGATACAATCTAAAGACCTTTCTAATAAATCCCATATTGATTTCTTGTTGGCATTATTTAGTGTGCATCAACAATAGTCTATCTTCTTTCTTTTCTAAAACCAGTTTGAACATTTGGCAACTCCTTTTCCAAGTAGAACCCTAATTTGCAATGGATGATTTCAAGCGTTTTTTTTTGCTAGCCTGTGTAATTAAGGATATTGTATAATAGTTTGTACACTTGTCAACTTCCCTTTTCTAAATTGATATTTAAACTGATTTCTTTCAATCTTTGGGCCACTGTATCTATCATTCTTCAGATCTGCTGGCATAGTTTTATTACAACCTTTTCTGATTTTGTGACTTGCCTTAATTATGTAGCTATTCCATCAATACCTATAGCCTTCTGATTTGGTGTTAATTTCATTTCTAATACTAAACTTTTTTATAAATAGAGAATATCTTCAAGGTATCTTGGATGTTGTACAGACTTACTCCTTCCATCATCATTAATCTTTGAAATCAGTTACTAGTACACTAGCCTAAGTTGTAAAAATAATGGGATATAATCAAAATAATAGTAATAATTACTTGTCCCCTGGCATACTTTAATATACCTGTTCCGAACTAAGCAAACTCGTTAACTTGCAACTTTAATAGTTTTCCTTCCACGACAGGCTCGTAAACTGCACTTCTGATTGGCCCGCTAGTAGCAGATCATGATTGGTCAGTTTTGGCTGATCTGATTGGCTGATAGCGGGTCATTGCTGATTGGACGCTCCCAGCGCAGCAAACTCAAATCATTGGGTGTTGTGACAGCAGCCAGCTCTATAAAAGGAGCTGCTGCTGCCCTAGTATTTTGCTCTGTTCTGAAGTCACTAATAAAGAGTTGGAGTCACTATTCGATGCCTCGTCTCCGTTCCTTGCGCCCACTCTCCCAGATCTAACACTGGAGATGAAGGTGGGATTTGGAGACGAGAGAGCTGAATGAACACTCATTGAACGCAAACAGAGCACGTGGCTGAGAGTGCACCAATCACGGCAGAATGACCAGCGGCGCAATACCACCCGCTCCATTTGACCCGGCTAACGAAGACTAGGACTCGTATATGGACAGGTTTCAGATGTTCCTGGAGACCAACAACCTGAAGGATGCTATGTCTGGCAAGAAATGAGCCGTATTCCTGACCCATTGTGGGCCCGCCATTTTTAAGATGGCAAAGGCACTTGCAAAACCAGCTGAAGTCAAGACGATGGACTAGGACAACCTCACCCCAATCCTCTGGGCCCATTATGCCCCAGCGGTGCCAACACTCATCAGGAGACACGAGTTTTACCAGAGGGACCAACAGGAAAGCAAAAGTGTTGGAGACTTCATCGGGGACCTCAGAAACCTGGGGGGACTCTGTGGCTTCGCAAACCTCAAAGAAGCCATGAGAGATCGAATTGTTCTGGGTCTAAAAGACCCCACAACCCAGAGTAAGATTATGGCAAAGGGGGACATCGCCCTCGTGGATGTCATCGCCAATGCTACTGCAGCAGAAGCTACCAGGAGGTCGGCAGCTCGAATGTGCCAAGCGAACGCACCGCACCACCAACTTGCCAGTGACCCTACGGCCCTTTCCGAGAGGCACGCAGCGACTACCCACCATGAAGATCTCGAATCCTCCTCAGAAAGCGAAGAAGAGGAGGTCAACAGACTCAGGTCAGATCGAGATCAGTGAGATCAACGGACTCGTAAGCCCTCATATCAGTGTGCTGGATGCGGGGGAAACCACCCAAGATCAGACTACAAATTCCTAGGCACCCTCTGCTGCTCCTGTGGAAAGTGGGGCCACATTGCAAAAATCTGTAGAGGCAAGCGAGGGTCCAGCCCAAACCAAAGAGGAAATAATTTCCGGCAGACAACAGGCAACCCACCAGTAAATCGGGACCATCCAAGCAACCAATGGAACCACTACTACAGAAATCGAGCACCAGCCACTTCTACCAGATGAGAAGACGCACACCAAACCATCACCATCGGCCACGCTTCATCCCTTGATGCAAGAAAGATCCAAGTAAAGGTCACCATTGAGAATCGTCCATGCGTTATGGAAGTTGACTCCGGGTCCTCCCTATCAATGGTCTCCTGGAAAACCCTCAAACAGCTGATCCCTGACATCCGTCGCCAGGATCTCAGCCCTCAGAGAATTATATTGAAGGACTATCAAGGAAATAGGATCCCAGTCGCCGGCTCCAGCCACATCCAAGTCTCTTTCAAAGACCACACCGCAACTCTACTGTTAGGGATACACACCCTAGCAGAACGTGCAGCGGCAGTCTAGCAGGCAGGCAAATTATGTGAGATAAACGTTGTTGTAGTTTACACTCAGTAAAAAGATACACTGTGCCAGTTAAATAGTTTTTTATTCCAGCAAGAGTTATAGCATAGTCAAAACAGTCCATATGTTATAAACTAGTTCAGTCCATCCAGGGATTAATTAGTTGCCAAGTCCAGTGTCAAAAAATAGAGGTCAGTAAACTTACAAATAATCAGTCCAGCAATATATCTCTTTTGCAGTCAGAGATATGAAGTAAATCAAACCCCTTTTCTTTGTTTCAGCAACAGCAGGGAAAACACGCAGTTATCACCATCAATCCAACATTGTCAGCTCTCCAGTAAAAGCCAGCAAACATTGAGCTCTCTTCCTCCCTCTTATGGTGATTTTACAACAGCACCCAAAATACATGTTTTGCAGTTAAAGTGATACACACACTTATACTCACTAACATAGTTTATATATTATTTCTACCCAAACTAAGTTAGGTAACCAATGTTATCCCTAACAATTAGACAGCAACACATAAGTATGTCCACAATGGAAGCAGAATTTTCATGTCTATCTTTATTATGTACTGATTTAATTCTGTATAAACAGTTATTGTTAGATATGGGAGTAACTGTTAAGGATGCCATTGTAGTTTATGAGGACAATCAAGCAGCTATATGGTTGGCTACAAATATTGCTGTAAAAACTAGATCTAAACATACTGACCTTAGATATTTGAATGTAAGACAATCTGTAAAAAATGGTTTAATGAGATTGGAATATTGCTGGACTGATTATTTATAAGTTTTTCTGACCTCTTTTTCGACACTGGACTTTGCAACTTATTAATCCCTGGATGGACTGAACTAGTTTATGACATATGGACTGTTTTGACTATGCTATAACTCTTGCTGGAATAACTTACAGTCATCAATAAAGATCGACCCAGCTTATTAGGCTTGCAGTGGTTCGCGCCACTTGGAATTGAACTGGCGGGCATCAACCAAACCGGAAGCGATGACTGGGAAGCGGCTCTTGTCCAAGAATTCCAGGAAGTGTTCACCAAGAAGCTAGGCAAGTACAAGGGATCCCCCATATAGTTTAACCTCTGCCCAGATATTGCGCCCATTCGCCTTAAGCCCCGTCAAGTGCCTTTTGCACTCAAACCAAAGATTGACGAACAATTGGACAAATTAATAGCCCAAGGCGTGTTGGAACCGATTGACCACGCCTGATGGGAGACCCCAATAGTAACCCCCATAAAGCCTGACGGATCTCTAAGAATTTGTGGGGATTACAAGGCCACCCTAAATCACACACTTCAGCAGAGTGCTTACCCTGTGCCTGTGGTCCAACACCTACTGCATTCCCTTGGGGGCAGGAAAATATTTGCAAAATTGGACCTAGCCCAGGCATACCAGCAGCTGCCTGTAGATGCAGAGACCGCAGAAGCCCAAACTATAGTCACGTACAGAGGGGCATTTAAGTGTAATATACTCCAGTTCGGAGTGAGCGTAGCACCTGGCATCTTCCAAAATCTGATGGAGAGATTGCTACAAGGCATAAAAGGGGTCGTGCCATATTTCGATGATGTCTTGATAGCTGCCCCCACTAGGAGTCTACTAGAAAAGTGGCTAAGATTGGTCCTCCAAAAATTTAAAGATGCTGGCCTGAAGGTCAAGAAGGACAAGTGCCAACTATGTACGGAGAGGGTTGAATTCCTTGGTTACCTTCTTGACAAACAGGGAATTCACCCTACTGAGAAAAAAGTGGCTGCAATAAAAAACGCCCCAAGACCTAGGAACAAAACAGATCTTCAAGCCTTCCTGGGACTTATTAACTTTTATAACATCTTCCTACCCCAGAAGGCGACTGTTGCTGAACCCCTGCATAGGCTCCTCGATAAGAAGGCTTCCTGGGTCTGGGGACATCGAGAAGAGCGAGCTTTTCAGCAAGTTAAAGACCTTTTAACATCCGATGCCGTATTGATACAATATAACGAGACTTTACCCTTAAACGTCACCTGTGACGCCTCACCCTTTGGAGTAGGAGCCATCCTGAGCCACATCCTGCCAAACGGCACTGAGGCACCCATTGCATTTTTTTCCAGAACTTTATCTAAAACTGAAAGAAACTATAGCCAACTAGATAAAGACGCTCTCGCTATTGTGGCTGTGATCAAATGATTCCATGAGTACGTGTATGGAAGGTCCTTTTCTATAATCACCAATCACAAACCGTTACTGGGCATCTTGGCGGGGGATAAAACCAACTTCCCATATCTTATCGCCAAGAATGACACGCTGGTCAGAGTTTTTAGCCGCATACGACTATCAACTGCGACACCGACCGGGGAAAGCCATTCCCCATGCTGATCCCCTGAGCCACTCACCACTACCAGAAGTCATAGACGACCCAGCTCCAACCCTAGCTATACTACAGATCGAGACACTCCCTTCACCACCGCTGACTGCGCAAGACATCGCATCCGAAACAAGGAAAGACCCTTGTTTAGCATGAGTCCTCAGCTGGGTAGAAAGAGGTTGGCCTGACAACGAACTCAACGACACCTTCAAGCCCTTCAAGCACAGGCAGACAGAACTTTTCACCCAAAAGGGATGTGTGTTATGGGGAGACAGAGTCGTCATCCCAGAAAGACTACAGCATAAGGTCCTAAAACTATTGCACGATGGACATCCGGGCATCGTGCAGATGAAGGCACTAGCAAGGAGCTACGCTTGGTGGCCAGGTATAGATAAGCAAATAGAGACCTGGGTGGCCACCTGCAACAAGTGCCAGGAAACACGCTCAGCTCCACCAAAAGCACCACCAACTGAATGGGAAGCACCCCGAGGTCCCTGGTCCCGTATCCACATCGATTTTGTGGGACCCACCAAAGGGCATACATTTCTTATAACAGTGGATGCCTAATCCAATTGGCTTGAGGTCCACAAAATGAAGAACACCACCACAGAGGCAGTCGTTAAAAAACTAAACAGACTATTTGCCACACATGGTTTGCCAGACGTCTTGGTTTCAGACAATGGCCCACAGTTCACCGCCTTGGCATTTGAACAGTACCTAGCAGACCGGAGGATATGCCATGCTTTAACATCATCAGCTCACCCTGCAGCCAATGGTAGGGCTGAACGAATGGTTCAGTTCATAAAGAAAACCTTACACAAGATGGAACAAGGGAACATCCACGACAAGGTAACCAGGATGCTTCTCCTCCAACATATTACTCCAAACAGCACCACAAACAAAACCCCAGCCGAACTCCTGATGGGCCGAAAACTTCGATCACATCTTGACTGTCTACACCCTGCCTACACGCCAGAAAAGCCTATGGGTTCCAGTAGCAAGCTTTGCACATTCAAGGTAGGTGACCCGGTCTTTGCAAAAAACCTTACTGGTGACCCATTGTGGGTCCCAGCTACCATAACTCAACTTACAAGTCCCCGTTCCTACCATTTACAAACTGATGATGGGAGACTGTAGAAGCACCACATCGACCAGTTACGTTCCAGGCTGGCACCTACCCCTTTCACAAGCCCTGGAACCCAAACCAGGGGGGGAAGGGAAATCGAAGTGGCCGAAAATGAACTAGTACCTGATCCAGTACGTGAAATTCAGCAAGCAGTGTGACCAAGCCGGGAATATTCACCTTTCGAAGAAGAGCCAGGACAGATGGTCATCTCACCACATAGCAGCACGGCGGCATCAGCAATTCCAGAGAATCTAGATAACAGCCTTGATGGGAGTGGAGATGACAACGCCGAGTCACCCAACGGAGAAGTCAGATCACCGTTACCGCCAAGTCTAACAAACAGCCCACCGGAACCAGAGTCTGGCCAAAGACCGATGGAGCAACGTAGATCAGGCAGGCAGGTGAAACGACCTGCCTACCTGCGAAAATACATCACCCCACCCTTGAGACGGAACCTAGGGGGGAAGGGGTGTTCCGAACTAAGCAAACTTGTTAGCTTGCAACTCTAATAGTTTTCCTTCCACGACAGGCTCATAAACCTGCACTTCTGATTGGCCCGCTAGTAGCGGGTCGTGATTGGTCGGTTTTGGTTGATCTGATTGGCTGATAGCAGGTCGTTGCTGATTGGACGCTCCCAGTGCGGCAAACTCAAATCATTGGGTGTTGTGATAGCAGCCAGCTCTATAAAAGGAGCTGCTGCTGCCCTAGTATTTTTCTCTGTTCTGAAGTCACTAATAAAGAGTTGGAGTCACTATTCGATGCCTCGTCTCCGTTCCTTGCGCTCACTCTCCCAGATCTAACAATACCAATTTAAGGTTCTTATTTTAGAGATTTTAAAAGATTTCCCTTGTTTTCTGTCAATTTTATCTTTGATACCATTACAATATTACAGTAATGTTGCTTCCTCCTCTTCTGCATGGTTATCTGAAATTCTTTGTTAAGTTTCTTCCTGAGATCTTTGTCTTTCTTGGATTTGGCTTCTCTTTTTGGCAATTTCCACTATCTGTTTTGACATTTAGTTTGTTTTCTTCTGTTTCTTGGTCTTTGACAACCTCTTTCCACATTCTTCCTTAACAATTTCTTGGATTTCATTCCATGATTCCTCTGGTTCCCTATCAATAAGGTTCAGGACTTATTAAAGTGATTGTTAGTGTTAACCTTGAAGAGATATGTTGTGTCCGGAAAAGACGCCCAGAGTCGGTGACTTAAACTCAAGCTCCTTTTATTGACATCGCGAACCGAACTGTT
>BHEV01004096.1:0-14247 GCA_004319985.1 Emydocephalus ijimae
TGTTCCTCTAGGTTTTGGATCGATTTAAGTCCACCCTTTTCATCCAACAATTCCCCATATCTAACTGTTTGTTCCTTCGTAAGTTCTCCCATGCTTGTTGTAGGCGAGAAAGGCCATTGTTCAATAGTACAAAAAAATACATTTCCAAAGTGAAGGTACTAATTTAAAAGTTTAGAGTGGTTTGCATTTACATGACTGCTTCCTACTTAGCCTGACAGACTAATTCACTGCAAAGCAAACAGTGAAAGGATAAATCCACCTATAATTGTTGTGTGTCACTTCCAGACATGCTATGACTTCATTCCAGCCAGTTTCAGCATCAGCCTTTAAAAAATAAATAAATAAATGGCAGATATTTTTACCACAGATCTCAAATAAAAGTGTTCTTTATTTCTCTATTAAGTGCATTTAACCTAAGTATATAACTACTGTATATTCTCTTAGAAGTTCAAATTGGGGAAAGAGGGCAAGAAAGAGAAGAAAACTGCCAGTAGCAAGGTGGATAGACTTGAGTACAGGAAAGTAATGAAGGGTTCACCACTGAGAAAGACCAGGCTGGGAATAAATCATCTTGAAGAAAATCTATCCATGTGATCACTACAGTCAACACTGATTTGATGACACATAATCAACCAATATACCTATTGTTCCATAAGATTTGCATCTTGATACACTCTTCCTCCAGATATATACACTTTTTGAGCAAAGAACTGCATTGCAAAATTCATAGAAATAGGCTATCTGAAGAGTATGAGATATAGTAGAGAAATATAGATTAAAAGCTGAAAAGTGAAAATCAAGCAGAGCATTCTTATGCTTTGTAGACTTTGTGATGTTAAATTTTTATAGTTGTAAACTGCCAGGAGCTACAGAATTCTGGCATCTTATAAATATAGGTAGTCCTTGACTTACAACCACAATAGAGTCCAACATTTCCATTGCTGAGCAAGACAATTGTTAAGTGAGTTTTGCCCCATTTTATGACCTTTCTTGCCACAGTGAACCAATGCCACTGTGAAGATGGTAACACAGTTGTTAAGTGAACCTGGCTTCCCCATTGTCTTTGCTTCTCAGAAGGTCGCAAAAGATGATTACATGAGCCCATAACACTGCAACCCACAGGTGGTATTCAGCAGGTTCTGACCAGTTCTGGAGAACGGTAGCAGAAATTTTGAGTACTTCAGAGAACCGGCAAATCCGACTTCTGACTGGCCCTGCCCCCATCTATTCTCTATCTCCTCCTGAGTCCCAGATGATCGGCTGGGTCTTCTTTGGTTGCCCTGCACAAGAGAACTGGTAGTAAAAAAAAATTGAATCCCACCACTGTTGCAACCATCATAAATACAAGCCAGTTGCCAAGTGTCCAGATTTTCATTGCATAACCATTGGGAGATTGCAATGGTTATAAGTCATTTTTTTTTCAGTGCCATCGTAACTTCAGTTTGTCACTAAATGAATGGTTATAAGTTCAAATCTACCTGTATATAATACATTCTGGATTAAGTTCACAAGCCCATCTGCATCTACATTGCTGTTTGCTAAAGAATAATGATCCTTAATTTGTACTAGGGCAATTTCAGTAGGAAGGTGAATGGAATATGAAATTCTAGCAATTAAAGGTCCATACTGAATGGGACATTGAGCTGATGTAAGAAATGTCCTAGTCTTCCATAATTGTATTTAGTCATGCACAATACCAAACATCATTATGAGAGATTTTATAAATGAAGTGTTTATCACAGGTATCTTCACGGATTTGATGGAGAAGATCCACATCTTGAAAAAGACTAAGAGGTAGATAATCTTATCCAGCAAAGGGCAAATAATAGCTATTACCAACAGATAATGGGAGGCATGATATGACCCATCAGCAAATAGGGTAAAATCTTAATGAGGCAACTTTCAAGCAATCCTGGATCTCCTCATCCAGAGAAAGAAACCATAGCCAAACATAGAAGTCTGTAGCGTGAGTTGAGGTGCCAATAATAGAAGCCATCTTGAATTTAACACTGTGTGATAGAAAAAGTGTTGAATTCTTTCCACATCTGTAGCAAGTGAGAAAACACAAATGAGAACAAAAAGCCAGTGCCAAACAGAGCTTGGTCTACCATGAGTAACATGAACACCAACAAATAATCCTCAAGCTACAGGATCCAAAGCTGTAAAAAAACAACTTAAGGGACATTGATTAGTGCCATGATATGGAGTAAAAGCTGCTATTGTTTGACACCCATTATCTGCTCTAGGTCTCCCACACTCTGCAACTGTTCTCTTTATTCTATCAAAAGCATAATGACATAACAGGTGACATCAAATGGAATCCATAGTAGGTAAAAATCAGGAAGACTCCCCAAAATGTTTAATTTCCTGACATTTGGGCAAAGGCATGGAGAAATATGGCTTCAATACACTGGGAAGACAAATACTTACTCTTTGGAGAGATAATATGCACAGAGATGTTTCTTCCTGCTTGCAGTTTAAGTTTGTCTTTGGAGACTGTGCATGAGTTAAATATAGTACCGATAAAGGAGACACTATGTAGCTCAGGATTTGGATTGTAGCATTGGTGGGATTCATTTTTTTTTTTTTACTACTGGTTCTGTGGGCATGGCTTGGTGGGCATAAAATGGAAAGGATACTGTAAAATCTCCTGTCAGAGGTGGTATTTGCCAGTTCTCTGAACTACTCAAAAATTCCACTGCTGGTTCTCCAGAACTGTTCAGAACCCGCTGAATACCCACCTCTGGATTATGGGGTCCTTGGTACTCTTTGTGCTTGGTTATTTTCTGGCTGACATTTCATTACCCAACTAGATAACATCATAAGTGCTAGAAGAGAGTGGGGTTTTGCTCACTACCTTCTAGCACTGATGATGTTATCCAGTTTGGTAATGAAATATCTTCAAGGAAACAACCAAGGACTCCTTAAATGTAACAATATAGTTTTTGAATTAGTGATTTTATAATATATGGACTTCTGCTCCCCAAATTTCTCAGCTACCGTTGAGAAGGTGAGGTTGAGAAACAACGATCTATTATTATTATTTTTTAAAAAGGTATAGGGTGGGCTACCCAATGAAATATCCTCAATGTGTCCTATTAAAGTAGACTCACTTGGAAAATTGTTTTCTAAAAACGTCCTCAAGACGTTTTTAAATGGATGCTTTTGAATATCCCTGCGGAGAATGAATCCATGTTAATTGTTCTTCATCAAAAGTGAAAGTAAACAAGTACTACAAGACAGGATAAATTGGTACGGACAAGAAACCAACACAAAACAACTACAATCAAATTAGTATCAATAAATGAAACTTAGGTTTAAAAAATAAGAGGAGAATTGGAATAGAGTGGATGATTTGAGTGATTTTCCAGAGATCATGGGCATGGCAACCTAGGGTGGTTTGTCCCTCTAGGGGAGATACAGGGATAAGATTGGAAGGCTGAATGGACTGAGAGTTGAAATCAAAACTCTCTGTTGCTTCAAAGACTGAATGGCAGGATTTTTCTTCCTTTTTTTAAAATTTTCTCCTCATTGCTCCAAACATGTGTAGTGTATTTGAGAAGGTTATCTATCCCATCTCCCATCTCCTCACCAAACACAGGCCTTCTCTTTAAGGCAGAGGAAGAGGCCATTTGGAAAAGCAATCAAAACCTGATAAGGAATATTTTTGAAAAGGCTTGCTGATGCCTGAATGTTGATTGACAACTTCAACAAGTCACTCAGGATAATCTTAAGGGTTTTCGTCTTCTTCTTTTTGGCAAGCTGATACTTTATTCCAATCAAGTTTGTGAGGAAAGCAAATACAAACAACCTCTTTAAGTGCATTAAGGCAGTCTGCATTATCATTATATGCTTCCCCAATTTACTTCTTTACATAAGAGGTTGCATTTTCCTGGGTTCAGAACACTATTTAAAATCAAAGTAACGTTCTCATAAACTGACCAAATGCAAGTATAATGCTTCTTTCCCCTTCAAGTAGTACTGCGAGGAAAAAAGTTGGGTCTTTAATTTAGGCATGGCATTTGCAAGTGAAACTAAATCAGAAGGATTCCCAGGATAGTGTATATTATGTAAATTACTTCTCATAAGAACTTGTTATAAAAGAGCCAACAAGAACTTGGCAGGGTGAGATTTGCAATAAAGGAGAATTCTTACAATAGAAGTATGACTGGTAAAGATGCTGCAATTTACAAAGATGGCTAAATTGATATCCTAGATTAGAGAAAAGACAATCTCTACATTTATGACTGACTGGAAACCTCTTGTAAACTTTTTTTGGGGTGTGAAATAGCAAAATTCACTTAGAAATTGTAGTTTTGATTAGGAAAAATAAAAAGCGAGCTTTTTGTAACAATAGAGCATAAGAGAACTTTTTAATTATATTTGTATTTGTTGAAGCACTTTTATTTCTTTTTATCTTTTATTTCTGAACTTTTGTCTTTTCCCTCTCTTTTCTTTATTCTGCTTTAATGTTTGTTAGTTTTCTTCTTCTCTTTAATATTTTTAATTTTTGTTAATGATAGTGAAGAAGAGTTCTTGGGGACAAGATGGAAGCATGGTTCATCTACACACTGTCAGATTTGCAGCATTTTCCCAAGGAAATTATATTGTTGGTAGCTCAGCTATAGAACATTTAGAAGACCAAGGAATGTGGACTGAATCCTGAATTCTGTTGATGAAATACCACCTCTTTTTTCTTTCAAAAACCCATTGACTTTGAAATCCTGCCCCATTACTTCATATGTATAGATTACTTCATATGTATTAGTTCATATGTGTAGATTAGTTCATTACTTCATATGTATAGATGTTGTCTTACATGAGGGGTGTCAAACTCACATCATCATGGCAGCGTCATGTGATGTATTGAGACTTTTTCTCCCTTTGCTAAACCGGATGTGGGCAGGCGCATGATGAATTTAGCCCATGAGCCGGGGGTTTGACAGCCCTGTCTTACATCCAATAAAATACCTGGTTGCTCTTTTCAATTACATGCATATTCTCATTTGCATAAGTCTACAAAGAGAGATGGTAATCCTACCTATCTTTAGACTGTCTTTGCCTCCAATGCTTTTAATAAACCAACTTATGCTTCAATCTACTGATTTAAAATGAATACTTTGTGGGAAATATTTCCTATTCCAACAGCAACATGCTTTTGGATCTGAAGATTTAACAGAATAAAAAAATGATTAATCAAAATGAGTTTCTATATTAGTGTATCTCAAGTCTATCGAGTTAGCTGACAAACACTGAATTTTGAATACAAACATCCTGTTTTTTTTTCACCTTTCTTTTCCTAAGTCCCACTTCACTTCCCCATTCTCTGACCTTTTCTGTGACTGAAGAGAACCTTCTTCAAACACTGAAGCTGTTACAAATTAATGGTACCAGTTGCTGGCCATTTCCATGATGCTTCATTAGAAGGATAAGGATGCTATTGTTTTGGACATGTAAATTGGAGTGAATTCATATTTGGTTTATGGAATGGATGGGAAATGTGATGGAATATAAGAAGCTAGAGAACAGTCAAGTGAGCCATTAAGGTTGGAAAGGTTGACCTGTCTGTTTTTAATTGGCATAGTATTAATTACAAATAATTAATACATAAGGATACTGTTCATTGAAGTTTTCTATTTCCCAAATTTATCTAATGGCTGTCCCTCCTTCCCTCCCTAGCAGGAGACATAAGCAAAATAAGGGGTTTTAATTTTCCTTTGTTTGAATGTGAACGTTCTCTGTGTTAAAATTGCATTTGAGTTGGACCTTCCTTGTGCCCAATTTAAGAAAAAGAAAACAATTTAGTGCTCAGAAAAAATATCACCATAATATTAAACTCTGTGAGACACTTTTAGCCACTACCATCTGATTTCCATACAATGTCTGGAGGGTTTTGTGCACTCCTAAAATGGGGTATGGAAATAAGTTACTGTCTCTGCTACTAAGAGCAAGAATGTATATTCCAAATATCTGTGAAATAAATATCCCTTTCTGAAGCCTTCCTCAAGCAATACTTGAATCTGATCTAACTTCTGTATATATGTGAGAATGAATAACTGTTAACTGTTCTGGTTCAAATTGTCATGGGATCATATTAATGAGAATTTAATGAGAATGTAGCTCCATGGAGGACATGAAATAAGCTTGGTTCATCACCTTTCAAACATCGTACTTCCCACATCCTTCCTCCCACTTCTTCTTGCTTCCTCCTCCTCCTCCACCTCCTCTTACTCCTTCTCCTCCCCTTCCCCCTCCTCTAGCACCACCTCCTCCAGCAGTCCATGATATCCATGATACCCATCCATAACTTCCCCAGGGATACACCACCTCACAAGCACAAAAACAACCTCAGTTATGAATGCATATTCCACTCAGTAAATTAGCGAGTAGATGGACGAGAAAGTCATGTTTGGACAGAGAGGAAAGACTCAAAAAAAATCTTAAAATGCATGGAACAAAATTATTATACAATGAATTATCGTACAATTAATTATACAATGAATCCTAGGTAACCTGTGAAATAGCACATGCATATGCTAGAAGCAAGAATTGGTTTGCAAAGACAGGAGGTGGATGGCAATAGCAGTGCTGTAAACAAGATTTAGATATTATTCTTTTTTTCTCACATCTTTTTCTCACATCTCATGACTTTATTTTTCATGCTCCTCATTCTTAACTTCTTTCCTGTGCTTTACATAACATTGCTTCCCCTGAAACTTAATAGTACTGTGTGTGTGTGAGTATGTGTGTTTAGGGAGAAGGGGCCTAAGAAGAATGCAATCCTCCCAATAGTCCAATATTTTCTCAGTGGTTGTTGGATGCTGGCTCATTGTTGGGGAAGGGGAAATAAGAAACCAAGTTGAAAGGGAATACATTGGCGCATGGAGAAAGCAGCATGTCTGATTGGCTAGTAGCAGAGCATTCTATCCCACCTGAAAAATAATTAACACCATTTATCAAATCAGCAATGTAATCTGGAAGGAACAATGCATTCCTAGGCACAAAACGATTGGTAGATCAATTTAAAATGCAAGGTTGGAGCATCAGTTCCCCCCAAAGACCCACTTAACCACATTAGACAGCCCAGGATGTGCAAACAACACAAGCTGGTTTCTGAAGATGCATTGATTCATGCAATCCCTTGCTTGGTTGTCAGCAAAAGTGAAGAAATGTAAAACATCTATCCAATTATTTCCATTAATATGCAAACATTAGGCATTCAAATTCCTAATTAAGAGAAAACATGCCCTGTCAGGCATCTGCATGGACTATTGAACATTGCCTAGATTGTTCCATAATTATCCTGGCTTAATAGCTCTAAAAATGTAAGCAATGCACACTCTTTGTGGCAATGCACCACTTATCACGTAAGACATCATGGTAGGGAGAACATGCTCTGCTTTGGCATATTTGGAGCTGCTGGTTTTCAGCAGAACATGCTCTAATTAACAGAGACCAATGACAGCATGTTAGCCTGATCTGCCAACAAAGTTTAATAAGAAGAGAAAACGGGGTCTAATATTTATCGAAATAATATTTCTCCACTGCTGTCATGAAAAGCTCAATTATTGCCAACAGCTAAAAAGGAAGGGGAGAGGGAGGAATTACAAGGATATATGAATATTGTATAGCCCAGATTTTCAAGAATGTATGTCTAGATTCAAATTACAAATTTGGTTGTTGTTTTTTTAAAGCCAGGAATTGGGTGATGGTTTCTACTGTAAGTATTTAGAAATGCTGAGATGGTTCCTAGGGGCAAAGAACTTGCAATAGTTTGACTTTTGTTTTTCCTGATTATAGTTTCAGTTTTCTCCAGGTAGAAAGCAGGAAGGGATCTGTTCTGGTTCTGCAAAAATTCCCACTCTGTTATGTTGAGGGCTTGTGAAATTCTTACCATAGTGTTGTTTGACTTGGGAAGAACAACAGAATAAACTAAGAATTTCTGCCACAGTAAATATTCCTATAGGATGCTTAGCCTGAAGTTTGTAAACTTCTACTATGAAATAACTTGGGGGGGGGCAGGGGGGCAGGGTGAATGCACATTTGTCTGAGTTTGAATGTGTTTCAGATACAAGCTAGGTTGTTTATGGGGATTAAAAACCCATTTGACATTCAAGAAAGCTCAGAGATCAGCTAGTGTGAGAAGTGAGTTATGGAGGAGTATAATGGCCCTCAAAAGTAACTTCCAAGGAGTTTGGAAGAAGGAAAAATTACGTGCATACATAATTTAAATGACTTTATTCCAAAAACTAGGTAAGGCAAGGTATAAGCGATGGGTCAGGACAGACCAACAACTAAGTAAACACCAACATTTGGAAGTGCTGAAGCAATAGTACCATAATGGGGAAACATAATGTTTTAAGAGCTCAAGTTAAGCTGGGACCATGTTTTAAGGAAGAAAAAGTGGGAGAGGAACAGAAAGATGGAGATGGAATTGCAAAAAGAAGTAAAAATATGGTTCATACCATACTTGTGTCATCAAGCAAAAAGGAGTATTGAGCAACTAATGACTGCCAGAGTTCGAGATTAACTTCTAGTCAGCATGGCCAGTGGGAAAGAACTCAGAGTAACAATAACTGGATAACAGAGTTGAAAGGGACTTTGGAGGTCTTCTAGTCCAACCCCCTGCTCAAACAGGAAACCATATATCAGTTCAGACAAATGGTACTGTGATATTCTAAAATGATTTCTAATAATTACGCTAGTACGATCTGCCCAACAATGAAAATGTTAGCTTCTAACTATTTGAAAAATGTTGGTCTTTAATGTCTATGGAGATTCTCAGTCCTCCAGGTCATGGTTGTCCCAAAGGTGCTTTTTTTCAAGAGGCAACTGGACTTTCTGGTTTTTCTTCGAAGATGTTTCACTTCTCATCCAAGAAGCTTCTTTGGCTCTGACTGGATGGTGAGGAATGGATGGTGGGGAATTGGTCTTTAAGAGAAAAAGAAAACAAAAGAATATAAGGGAAAAAAAGGCTGCCTAAGCAAAAATAAGATAAAAGGCAGAGGAGCCCACAGTTGAATAACCGGCAGGGAAATAAAGTCAGAAAGGATCTAGTCTAATTTATCAGATGGAAAAAAGAGATGGTGGAAGATTTGTACTTCCAGATTTGTAAGATTCTGTTAATATAGCCCTACAATAAAGTAGAATTAGTTCATCTTGTCGTGTTTCCTGTCTGGTCTACTAGGAAGGCAGACACTAATCTGTTTTAGAATTGTAATTTTGCAAATTTAAATGCCTTTGATCCATTCCAAAAATGTTGCTACAGTCTCCACTCATTCCTGTCAAGGAAAAGAAGAAGCACAAAAAAAATGATTGGAATAGAATTTGGGCTGGGTCCTCATTTTCATCCTAACATCTTGACTAATTCAAAAGCAACAGGACTAAAAAAAAAAAGAAACGAAAGAACTCAGCCCAATCCTCCATAGGGCTTGCAACCCTCTCAATTTGGAAACATCCAATTTTTTTTAACGTGCTTCAAGTTTTTCCCCTGCCTAAAAATCTTGAATACCACAGAAATCAGGACAGACCCCCTGCAGAACTATACTCCAGATGTACTTGACTTTGATCCATTATTAATTGCTTTCTGAGCCCCCTCTCCCTCTGTGTGTGTGTGAGAGAGAGAGAGAATGCCTAGATATCATAGCAATGGGCAATGGGCAATATAAAGATTTAAAATAGAAGTGATTTTATCTTTCCCCCTGGGGCAGGAATATGGACTCCATTTTTTCTTATTACGTAGGCTTTCCTTCTTTCTCCCTAAAGATAGGAAATTGTTTTTGGTCTTAATTAGATATTTTCTCCATCATGCAGCTGGCTTATAGGCCAGAGATGTATAACAGCACTTTCCCCAAGTCCACGGAAGGGTTAGGTGGGAAAAAAAATCTTTTCTGCCCCGGGCAAAGATAGGGATGGTCCTTTCTGAATTCATTTTTTTAAAACTTTTGAATAAGATGGCATGGTCACTCATTTCATGAGGAGGGGAACATTTCAGTAGATTGAAAGAAAAGGGTTCACCTTATCTGGGAAAGAAGGAAAACTTCTGAACAGGTTTTCTGTAATTACTTCTGGAAAGATTTTCTATAATAATAACAGCAAGTTTTTTCCATGTTAAATCTCCCTTTGGTCTGTAATCAAACCCATCCTTTGAGTAATGGTCACCATTACAACAGGGAGTGCTCAGCTTACAACCATTCATTTAGTGACTGTTTGTGATGACCCGGGGCATGGCACAAAGGCAATATAGCCAAATAAGCAAGGAGAGTCCCTTTATTATCACCAACTTTGCCCCCAATGTCCAGGTTACCTTCAGCTGGAGAAAAACTCTCCCAGGAACAGCCTTTAACTAGAAAATTCAGTCCAAAACAAGGTACATACAAACTGTAACTAAAAATCCAAACAAACCAAGCTGAAGTAATTAGCTTGACAGGGCAGGAGAAGGAATTTCAGACTTGAAAGCATGTCAAAACTCACACAGTTGGGGAGACACCAGGAACACAGATAAGCCACGATGATACAAGATAAATTCACATTTGCTCCCAACAACTTGCTGTGTGCAGCTTCCCTTTTTAAACACCATGTTCCCAGCTGCAGCTAATGAAGGGAATCAAGGCCCTTTCCTCCCCCATAAGGCAGACAACTCATGTTGCTTCCTTCTCCGTTCCTTCCTGTGTGCCCTAGGATAAAGAGGGGGTGGGGCTGGGTCTTCCTCTGAATTTCCTCTCCCTTGCTCTACCTCTTCCCTGCTCTGCCCAGATGGACTTTGCCCTTCCCCAGTTTCTTCCATATCCACTAAAGCCACACTCCCACTGCCTCTCAGCTGTTCAGCTTCCCCCTTTGAGTCGGATTCCGACTGGAGCATGACACTGTTTGAACTTACAACAGAACTGAAAAAAGTGACTTATGATTATTTTTCAAATTTATAACCATTGTAGCATCCCCATGGTCGCATGATCATAATTTGAACATCTGGCAACTGGCATGAGTTTGTGACAGTTGCAGTATCCATGGGTCACATGATCAGCTTTTGCAACATTCTGAGAAGCCAAATCAATGGGAAAGCCGGATTCACTTAGCAACCATGTGTCAAGACTGACTCGAACTTCCACCTATATTCTGTTGTGAATTAATAAAAGTACTTGAATAAAGATTATTAAGAGCTTGAAGTAAAGTGCAGGGTTCTGGCCCTGCACTTCTGATTAGCCGATAATAGCAACATCGGATTGGTCCATTCAGGAGAATCTGATTGGCTATTAACGAGCCTCTCCCATTGGTTAATGGAGCTAGCGCTCCCTGTGTTTTCATTGGTTAAATACTGAAGAGCTTGCCTATATAAAGGGGGCCATTGTGGCCATAGAGCTGAGCTGTTACACATGTAAATGAAGAGTTTGAAGTTCACTGTTCACCAGCTCGTCTCCTCCTTTGCGCCCATGCACAGAACATAACACTGGCGACGAGGATGGGATGTGGAGACGTCAAAGCTGACTGAACGATGAAGAACTATAACAGAGCATGTGGCTGAAACGCACCAATGGCGGAACCATGTCCGGCGGCGTCATACCACCCGCTCCATTCGACCTGGCACAAGAAGACTGGGACTCATATATGGATCACTTCCAGATGTTTCTGGAGACCAACAATTTGAAGGATGCCACCACCGGAAAGAAACAGGCAGTATTCCTAATTCATTGCGGGCTGACCGTATTCAAGATGGCCAAGGCACTAGCGAAACCGGCAGAAGTAAAGTCTATGGACTGGGACGTCCTCGAATCCCTGCTGCGGGCTCACTATGCACCGACTGAGCCAACGCTCGTTAGAAGGCATGAATTTTACCAGAGAAGTCAGTGGAAGGGTGAAAGTGTTGCTGATTTCATAGCGGATCTCCGGAATCTGGGAGGCCTATGTGAGTTTGCCGACCTAGAAGAAGCCCTGAGAGACGAATAGTTCTGGGATTAGATGCTCCAGGCACACAGAGTAAGCTGATGGCGAAAGGCGACATTAGCCTTAAAGATGCCATCACTGAAGCTGCTGCAGCAGAAGCAACCAGGAAGTCGGCTGCCTGAATGCACCGCACCCACACCCCACTTCGACAACTCGCACGCGAAATTTCACCCCAGTCAGAAGGACAGCCTCCGACAGCCCACAATGAGGACCTCGAATCGTCATCAGAAAGCGATGAAGAAGAGGTCCACCGACTTCGGTCCGAATGAGACCAATGCCAGAGATCGCAGTACCAATGTGCTGGTTGTGGAGCAAGCCACCCCCGGTCAGAATGCAAATTCCTCGACATGCTCTGCCATGTGTGCGGGAAAAGAGGCCATATCGGACGGGTCTGTAGAAGCAAGCTAGGCCCCAGCCAGCCCTCGAGGGGGGCTAACTATCGCCAACCGACAGGAAGCCATCCTGTAAAGCGAGAACCTGTGAACCACCAATGGAACAACCACTCCTACAGAAACAAACCCCTAAACCACTCAACGAAGCGAGAAGAGGCTCACCAAACTATCACGATCGGTCACGCCTCATCTCTTGATGCCAAGAAGATCCGAGTGAAAGTGGCCATCGAAAACCAGCCCTGCCTGATGGAAGTCGATTCAGGATCGTCCCTCTCGATGCTTTCCTGGAAGACCCTCAAACAGCTCATCCCTACTGTCCGGCGGCAAGACCTCAGATTCCAAAGACTCATACTCAAAGACTATCAAGGAAATTTAATTCCAGTCATTGGATCCAGCCGAGTCCAGGTATCGTTTAAGAACCGTACAGCATTCCTACCCCTGACTGTAATCGACAGGGATCGGCCGAGTTTGTTAGGCCTCCAATGGTTCACTCTACTAGGAATTGAAGTAGCCGGCATTCACTGAACCTGCAGCAGTGACTAGGAAGAGGACCTCGTCCAAGAATTCCAGGACGTCTTTGCAGAAAAACTAAGCGAGTACAAGGGGACCCCGATATCATTTAACCTCAATCCCGAAATAGCTCCCATCCGCCTTAAGCNGACCCCAATTGTGACACCCATCAAGCTGGATGGATCGATAAGAATTTGTGGGGACTACTGAGCCACCCTGAACCACACCCTTCAACAAAATGCTTACCCGGTACCAGTGGTGCAACACCTCCTCCATTCCCTGGGGGGCGGGAAAAGTCTTNAACAAAAAAACGGCAGAGGTCCAAACAATCGTTATGCACCAAGGTGCATTTAAATGTAACCGACTCCAGTTCGGAGTAAGCGTAGCCCCAGGAATCTTTCAAAGTTTGATGGAAAGACTATTACAAGGGATAAAAGGCGTTGTCCCATATTTTGATGATGAGTTAATCGCTGCCCCGACTCGGAAAATACTAAAGGATCGCCTGGGGTTGGTTCTCCAGAGATTTAAAGACTAAGGTCTCAAAGTTAAAAAAAACAAGTGTCAACTATGTACGGATCGTGTAGAATTTTTAGGATATTTAATTGATAGTCAAGGCATTCACCCCAGTGATAGCAAACTTAGGGCAATCAAAAACACCTCAAAACCCCAAAATAAGGCCGACCTCCAGGCTTTTCTCGGCCTTATCAATTTTTATAACGTTTTCCTGCCTCACAAAGCAACCGTAGCNCAGTATAACGAGACTTTGCCTTTATCGATCACGTGTGATGCATCACCATTCGGAGTGGGCGCCATTTTGAGCCATGATTTGCCAAACGGTAGTGAAGCCCCTGTTGCCTATTTCTCAAAGACGTTATCAAAAGCAGAACGTGATTACAGTCAAATTGATAAAGAGGCCCTTGCTATTGTGTCTGCTGTTAAGAGATTTCATGAATATGTGTATGGCCGAACCTTTACTATAGTGACTGACCACAAACCTTTGCTGGGAATAACAGCGGGAGATAGGCCAACCCCTTATATATTATCTCCCAGAAGGACTCGCTGGTCAGAATTCTTGGCTGCCTGTAATTACAAGTTGCAACACCGCCCGGGGAAGGCCATTTCCCACACCGACGCATTGAGCCGTGCACCACTTCCAGAGACCATTGATGACCCCGCTCCAACAGTTACAACACTGCAGATCGAGACACTTCGAACACCGCCACTAACAGCCCGAGATATCGCGATTGAAACAAAACGCGACCCCATTTTTGCACGAGTCCTCAGTTGGGTCGAGCGCGGATGGCCATTGGACCAGATACCTGAGGACTACGTCCCATTCAAGAATCGACAAACGGAACTATTTTCCCAGAAGGGCTGCATTATCTGGGGTGATAGAGTCGTTGTC
>BHEV01004098.1:0-12729 GCA_004319985.1 Emydocephalus ijimae
ACGTGCTCTGTTTGGTGCTCTGTAGTGTTCAGTCAGCTCTGACATCTCCGCATCCCACCTTCGTCGCCAGTGTTAAGTTCTGTGCATGGGTGCAAGGAACGGAGATGAGACAGTGAACAGTGAACTTCAACTCTTTATTAAACATTCTGAACAGAGCAAACCTATANTCTTTTCTAAAGGTTTTGATAAACTTTATTTGGGCGTTTTATTAGTTCATAACACAAAATGCTGCTGCTGAAGGATGCTTTCTATTTTAATTCATTATTTGTTCTTGTACCTTGCTATAAAAGAAATATGTACCAATATGATCTGCAACCAAGTCTTGTAATATGGACTGTGTGCATTTAGAGTTCCAGGATACTCCATTCCATTCTTCTTCCGTCTGTTCCTCTAACAATGAGCCAGAATTTTACTGCACAGTCTCAACAAGTTAAATTCTCTTTGGCTACAATTACAAGAGCAAACTATACTCATTTTTTATTTTTAATCTTCCCCTATACACTCAAAAGGGACATGAGCTTATATTTATATTATAGTATAAAGGTAGGGTAAAATCCAGTAAATAAATAAACAAGTGAATATAATAATAAAATATTTTTAAGTTAATTTAAAAAATAAATATAAAAATTAATTAATTTAAAATAAATAAATAATAAAGTAAAATAAAAAAAGAGCTGTTCAGCTCTGCTTTCTGGTTTTGTTGTCATCTCACTCAGCATTTCTCATGGCCCTCATGCTGAAAAAAAAGTGTGACCTACAAGCTAAAAGAGATTGTCCCTCTGGACAAGCAAATAATAGCAAAACAACTTCGTGTGATATGCCATTGTTCCCAAGCTTTTCCAGAATCTCACTTGCTCCATAAATCCAGAATGCAGTTTTTGTAACACATTTGTAACACGTTTGCCTCACATTTTACAGTGTCTATGATTTGAATATATGAAATTCTGCCTTCCTACATATTCTATCTCTGTCTTTCACACTGTCTTTTGTGTGTGTGTATGTGTGTGTGCACACGTGCGCATGCAATCATTTAAGGAATAGCAAGTAAAATGGAGCAGTCCTTCCAAGGGAGCACAAAAGGGCCATTCATGCTAAGGCCTGGTGCAACTCTAAATCTGTTTTCTCCACAGGTTGTTTTGGCTGGTCAGCCTTCCAGCAAAATTCTTGGAACAGACATTAAACTAAGTGATATATAATTTCCTAGAGGTCTCCAAGATCTCTTTAAATTACTGCTATTATGTAGCCTACTGTCAGTCCTCTGAGTGGTACAAAACTTGAAGAAAAGGTAAGTTAGTTTTTTTTTTGTAAGATTACCAATTTCACTTATGAATTTTTAGAGACATGGTGATGAAAATGTATTAATGAAAGGTAGAAAGGTTTCTGTGATTCTCCTCAATTTGATCAGAACTTTCCTATCTTTTTAATGTAGAGAAGACAAACCCAAAGAATTAATCTATTTTTCTCCTGCAGCCTCTTTATCTTCCTTTAGAATGCTTTTTATTATCTTACAGTACGATGATCTAATTTTCGCTCCAAGTCTTTTTCAGAAGCAAATTACAGTTGGAATCACACAACCTTGATTTGTTGAATAAGCCATTATATGTCATAAACCATGTTTTATAAACAATAATGTCTGGATTTGCAAAGTATGCTAGGCCAAAACTAAGCAGGTCTCATTAAGGCTCTGCACAGTTTGTGAATTTAAAAAATGCTAATCAATTTGGCTGAATTATATAGACAAGATTAAAGTATTTCTCTGCAATTTGGAATTTCAAGTGATTAAAAATCATGGCATTAATAAAAGGAATTTTGTCAGAGAAACGAGCGTAATGTACTGAATTTTTTTAAAAGCTTCCCTTCCTGTCTGTGGCTTCCTTTGGCTTAATATAGCATGGCAGCATCTGACAGGAATACAGTACGTGCACTATTGTCTTTGGCAGATCACTTTTGAATATTTCCATATGACTTAGGACTCACAAACATGCCCTCCTAGCAGTTCTATTCTCATGAAATTGCCTTTAAACAGAGGCACATTAAAATCATCCATGGTTTTAAAGCAGTGTTTTCCCCCTTCTCCTGTCACAATTTTGGCCATGGATATGATCTGGAATCGTTATTCAAAAAGTGGCTGGGGGAAAAAAAAAGAAGTTCGAGATTTGCCCAGCTCCTATTGGCTACTGTAGGTGGTTGCAAGCAGATTCACTAGTTCAGTGGCCCCGAACCATTTTTGTGCCACGGCCCGGTACTGGCATCACAAAATGATCCGCGGCCCGGTACCAGCATCAGCACGCATGACAAGGCATTTCCTCCCCCCCACCTCCCCTCCAGGTCTTCCCCAGCTACTTCCCCTCCCTGCACGGAAGCCGCTCCTTGGCTCGGTTTTTCCTGCAACTGACTCCTGCCTCACACTTTTGAAAGAGCGAGAGCGGCCTGAGGAGTCGTTGAAACACGCCCTGTTGGAGGGGTGGCGGGGAGAGAAAGGCATATTATTACATGAGCCTTTTAAACTCGTGAGAATGGGCTTCCCTGGCAAAAATCATTTATTTACATCTGGGCGGCCAGGAATCGTTTGCAAAACCGCTTTGCCTTCGCCAGTCCTCTTTGCAAAGCGCTGCCGCGGTTCTTCCTATTTGCCTTTCCCTTCCCGAGAAACGTGGGACTGGAGCCGCGTGGAGCTGCGCCGGGCAGTAGCAACTCCTGATTCAGGGGGCCTCCGAGGGGAGGGGAAGGAGGAGAAGAAAGGGGAGGAAAGGGGGGGCAGGGCTGATTCCCCCAAAAAATTGGAATTCTGAAGAATATCGTGTCTGTCAAAACAAGATGGCGGCACCCAGCAAACCGGCAGCCCGGTAGAAAATGATCCACGGACTGGTACCGGTCCGCGGCCCGGTGGTTGGGGACCCCTGCACTAGTTGAAAGAGTCTCCCTCTGTGGTCATTTGGGCTCTAGTTTGCAGGAAACGTGGGACACCAGGTTTCCACAGAGGTGGCTTATAATGGCTGGATTCTGCTTTCCAAACAACTTGTCAAGCCTTACAGGCTCTCCTTATAAATATGAATATAATACTATTTTGAAAGAGTGCCAGATCCGTTTTGAAGCACAGATTTAATCATTTCTTGAAAAAGTGCTGGTCCTGTGCTGAAGAGTCAATTGATTTCAGGTCATCTGCTGATTGGGTATCACCATGGTCCCCGTTAAGGAGAAGAAGGAAAGGAGTGGATATCTCTGACATTTTTTTCAGGATCTTCTTCCCCCTTCTTAACTTATCCTGAAATCCAGACAAGCCGCCACAAAATTAGGATGCATTCATGCAGATTGTTGCTGCTCTGACATCATTGCTGAGAAAGCAACTAGGCCAAGGATCTTCAAACTTGGCAAGTTTAAGACTTGTGGATTTCAACTCCCAGAATTCTTGAGCTAATGTGATTGGAGGAGGAATTCTGGGAGTTGAAGTCCACAAGTCTTAAAGCTGTCAAGTTTGAAGGCCCCTGCGGTAAAGGATGGCGACTTTCTGCTTGCTGCTGAAGCCTGGTGAAAAGGAAGGAAGAGCATTTATCAGTTATTTTTCTTTGACTTGCCCTACTCACAACAAATAAGGATAGCACCATTTGGCGGCACCACTGGGGTGACATGATAGAGACAGCAATGTTATGCCAGTATAGTTGTCTGCCAGTTCGATAATACTTTAAATCCGCTATGGGAAATTGCTCATAGAATGACAGCACAGAATCTGAGTCAATGTAAATATCTAAGCCAGTGTAATGTCAGGGAGTATTTGAGCAGTAGATATATAGGCCATCATAGGCTGGGTTCATGTATCATAGGAAGGAATGCTTTGTTTTATCCATAGCCTGTTGAATAAAACATACACCTTGCTAAATCATAATGTGAATTATTTGGTTTTTAATTTAGAATGCGTGAATCATGCCACTGCAATTTGTAGCTTAAAATTATAAGTCATTTTTGTCCTACAACCTGAACTGGGGCTAGATTTCCAGTTTATTTATTTATTTTTATTTTATTTTTATTTGTCAATTGCTTACAAGATAATAGGTATAAGTAAAAACATAGTTATGAATACATGGATACATATAAGAAAAATAAAAATATATATAAAAGAAACAATAGGACAGGGACGGTGGGCACGTTGGTGCACTTATGCACGCCCCCTATAGACCTCTTAGGAAAAGGGTGAGGTCAATAGTAGACAGTTTAAGGTTAAAGTTTTTGGGGTTTGGGGAAGAAACCACAGAGTCAGGTAGAGTATTCCAGACATTGACCACTCTGTTGCTGAAGTCGTATTTCCTGCAATCAAGTTTGGTAGATTGTTTTGCAATCAAGTTGTAGATTGTTATGGTCTAAGTCAAGGTAGCTCACGTAACTGAATCCAATTTTATAACATTTTTGCATTGGTTGTTAAGTGAATCACATGGTTGTTAATCATACCCATTCTCTCATACTCCCATTCTCTGAAAATTGGCAAAAAAAATGTTGCAAATCACAGCCCTATAACTGCAATATGGAGCAGCCAGTCATAAAGGCATGCCAGTTGACAAATGCCTGGAATATGATCACATGACTTGGGGAGGGTTGTGGGGGGTTGGCAGGATATTTTCCAATAGCCAGAAGTGTTTTAGGGGCCATAAAGCACCTGTTCCAAGCCCAATATAAGTTTGAATGGTTTTTAAGTAACAAGTCAAGGCATCTACCCAATTCTATTTACCAAAACAACATGAAATCATGATTTAAAATAACAGCAGCTGTATTCACACATTGTATAAAACCACAATGTGGCTTGCTTCATTTGGTTACAGTCCAATGTAGGAACCCGGTATTGAAATTATGTTGCGTGCTGGGTCATGGTTTGTTTTAATCATGGTTTGTAAATACAACCACGGGGGCACAATTCCTATATAAAACTATTGACCCAAGATGTTTACAAGCCAGTTTTGTTTATTGTATAGGCAACATTCAACACTAATATGCTTTGCCAAATCCAAACAAAGCATATTAGTACAATAAAGTACGCCTATGTGAGAATTTTATTGTGCACGCAACATTTATAAAATCCCACTGAACAGAGGACTCAAATGGTGTCATCTATTGGTAAGTTTTCATGTTTTTCCTCCTCTCCCTTTTTTTCTTACATAGAAAATCTATTAAGAGGAAAGAGTGAGGAGATCAACAATTGGTAAGTAGCAACAAGAATGCTCTTTCTTCAAATCTATGCCAACTCCATAGCAATAGCACTTAGATTTATATACTGTTCCGTTGTGCTTTACTCTCTGACCATTTTACAGAGCCATCATACTGTATTTCCCCCAACAATTTGAGTCCTTATTTTACTGACCTCGGAAGATGGAAGGCTGAGTCAACCTTGAGCCAGTCAGGACTCAAACTCCTGTCAGTTGGCAGAGTTAGCCTGCCATACTGCAGTCTAACCACTGCGCCACTATGGATCATATCAGAATGATACAATTATCTTTTCCTTACCTTCTCAAAGCAGAGAGATCTAGACATTATGTTAGCCCACATCCTCATGTAAGAGGTTTTACATGACTTTTACCACAAGAACCACGACCATCCTGGTTTAGAGCTATGCATTTCAGATGACTATATGCAGAGCATTAGATTTAGGATCTATCCGGGTCCTGTTGTCACTGAATATCTAGAAGGGATATCTAGAGACTATCAGAATGGTATACAGCCCACCTTTCCTTAAGTTGTCAAAATAGAAGCAGAGATGTTATGCCATGCCCCTGTGTATGCTTTGAATGTTAACTCTGAAAGTTGAGATCTTGCATGCGTCCTGCTTCTAGTTAGGTGGGCCTCATTTAATCCTTTAATCTGTTTTTTTTTTAATGAGAAACATCACGCAGTCAGTGACTAAAAGAGTGGTATGTCACTGAAACGTTATAAAGGCACAAATTCTGGCAAGATAAAAAGACAGTGTGTGGGGGAGCAGAAATGTCGATAAGAAATTCTGGCATAATTTCATTAAAAATAATGTGAATGAAATCCTTGAAGATCAGTTGCCAAGGAAAATGAAATCTTAGAGAGCATACCGGTGCAACATATGGAAACAAATAAAAAGAAATAAAAAGCAATGCAAACAGAAAGATGGCTCAGGTGGAAGGAAGCCGTGACAGTCGTTGGAGGCAAAATAGACACGAGAGTCATCAGCAAGGCCATCCTACAGGAGAGCAATTTGCTGGTTTGAGATGTGTGTGCGTGTGTGTGTACTTTAAATGATGAGCCTATCGTCACCTTGAACTGGAAATGCCACCAAGGGATGACAAACAAGACTGTGGTGAGAATAGCCGATGCAAAGCACCAAGAAGGCTTCATGTTGGGGAAGAGGCTGAGCCACTACAAACATCTGGCCAGACTGAAAGGATGTTGGGGCATCTCATCCCATTGTGGAGCTGTGCCATCTGTCAGGTTTCAGCCAGAGGAAGAGTTGGATTGGAAGGCCTGCAGGCGGAGACCCAAGATGCTGCTCTCGATCGGCTACTCCTTTTTTTTTACAGCTGTTACACAAGCGGTCATGAGAAACAGAGCCTTGGGGGAGGGGTGTGTGTGAAACGGATGGTCCCCCCCCCTGCAAAAACGCTGCAATTGCTGGGGATCAAAAGGAGATTATATTTTTCCCAATATACCTGCCAACAACAGGATCGCATTTTGCACCCAAGCCCGGGAAGAGTCGGCTGATGGTCGGGAGGGGGCTTCTCTGTGATAGACTCCCCTCCACAATGCCCTTCCTACAGCCACGAGCCTGCTTGCCTTTCAGAAGTTAAGAAATAGACACAGGTTGTTCCATCAGGCTTTTGGCCCGAGTTGGCTGCAGCAGTCATCCGAAGAAAAGAGGTGGTCCAGGGAATCCTCAGTTTACAACCACAATCGAGCCCAGCCTTGCTGCTGCTAAATGAGACATCCGTTAAATGAGTTTTGCAACCTTTCTGGCCACTGGTGTGAAGTGAATCATTGCAGTGGTGAAGTTAGCAACACCCTTGGGAAGGGAAATCTGGCTTCCTCGTTGACTTTGTTTGTCAGAAGGTCACAGAAGCTGATCACGTGACCCCCAGGGATGCTGCAAAGCGTTATAACTCAATGGCCGAGTATCTGAATTTTGATCACGTGACTAGGGGGAGGCAGCAACCGTTGTTGTTGTGAATGCATAGAATGTAATAAAGTTATTTGGAGCTTGGAGTTAGTGCAGGGTTCTGGCCCTGCACTTCTGATTGGCTGTCTAATGGCAGGATCGGATTGGCCCGTTCAGGGGAATCTGATTGGCCATTAACAGAGCCTTCGTATTGGTTCAATGGAGCAAGTGCTCCTGAGTTCTTATTGGTTAAATAGTTATTGGGTTATCTCTATAAGAGGGTCGTAGCTGCCCTGTTTTCCTGAGCTGTCACTATGTAAATGAAAGAGTTGAAGTTCACCGTTTAACTGGCTCATCTCCATTCATTATCGCCCATGCCTCAAACTTGACAGTTGTAAGTGTGAAAAACATTCCCAAGTCCCTCTTTTCAATGCCGTGTAACTTTAAATGGTCACTAAATGAACTGTGTGGTAAGTCGAGGGCTACCTGTGTTCATTTTACTTTTGTGGCGCTGGCTGCCAGACTTTGCGGTTCTTCTTTGCCTCCTGGTGTCAGTCAGGATGGGGAGAAGTTCTAAGTGGCGTTGAATACATAGAGAAAGGCCAGCAGATGATGGATGAGCTTCTCCTTCCCTTGTGCTCCCCCGTCTCTGTCCCGTAATTCTATTCCTTGGCATCCAATGCCATTCCATCAGCATATGCCAAGGGCATTCCAGCAGCCTAGCAAGCATGGTGGACATATATCTGCCATTCCAGTCCCCCAGCAAAGGATCAAAGGAATGTTAAAGCTGTGACATCTGTTTCTGCACCCCCCGCAAACTGCTTGGATACTGCTTTTTGCAGTCCAGTCTTTGGGGGCCAGGGGGGAGGCATTTGAAGCCCAGGAAAATCTGTTTCCATTCCCTCTTCCTTGTTTGCAATGCAGCTGTCTGGTTCCCCCAAATGATCTGCCAAGGTGAAGTCGCGGGACCTGTAGGGATAGGCAGGAATTGGAGAATGACTGGCTGTGGTAGCACAGGAGTTAGAATGCAGTACTGCGGAGTAATTCCCTGCTCATTGCTAGCACTTTCAATTCTGACCGGCTCGAGGCTGACTCAGCTTCCAAGATTAGTAAAATGAGGATTTTGAGGGGCAGTATGCTGACTGTGTAAGGACCTGGTGGCTCAGTGGCTAAGACGCTGAGCTTGTCGATCAGAAAGGCCGGCAGCTCGGCAGTTTGAATCCTTAGTGCCACGTAACTGAGGGAGCTCGCGTTACTTGTCCCAGCCTCTGCCAACCTAGCAGTTTGAAAGCACGCAAAAATGCAAGTAGAAAAATACCTTTGGTGCGCCTTCAGCATTTAGTCATGCTAGCCACATGACCACGGAGACATCTTTGGACAGCGCTGACTCTTCGGCATTGTAACGGAGATAAGCACCACCCTTGGAGTCCGGAACAACTAGCACATATGTGCGAGGGGAACCTTTACCTTTATACTGACTGCATATACTGCTTAGAGAGGGCTGTAAAGCACTGTGAAGCACTATATAAGTCTAAGTGCTATTGCTAAATGCTATCACTATTCAAGACTGGCTGCTGTGTCATGTAGAACCAGTTTCTCCCATGGGGAAGAGTTCCTGATCTTTCAGGAAGAGGCAAGGAGAACAAAGGACATCTGTTTTCAACTTCTCCAAGAAGGCAAAAGAGACAGGCAGAGTCACTTCTGCCTGATTTTCTCTCTCTCTCTCTCTGTCTCTGTCTCTCTCTCTCTCCTGCTCCAGTTCCCCTTTCTCCCTTCAACCAACCCACCCTCCACCTCACTAGTCTTTCTCATTATTTCTGATTACCATAAATCCAGCACCACTGAAACACAAGAGAATCACTTGTTAATTTCATGCCACAGAATAAATGGAACTGCCGAAGCCATGCTTGCAAGGCTGCTGCGCTCTGCACATAAGTAACGACCAGCTGTCTGCATCAGGAAAGGCAAAGTTGGGGAATCCCCTGGTGAACACTTCCATCCCTTCCTTTCGCTTTCATTGTTTTCCTGCATTGGGGCATGCTAAAAAAGCATGAACGTACCGGCTGGGAACAGAATGATTTAATGTGGGCTTAATATGTCATGGGAAGGAGGCCATTAGGATTACTACACCTTCTGGCATACAGTTCCTTGTGGCTAGTCCAAGAAACTATGATTATACTATGAAGGAACCTTAGTGAGATGCGTGGCCTTCAAGGACCATCTGTGAAGGAATGCTGTCACACAGAGCTCGGGGGGGGGGCAAGGATGGAGAACAAGGAGGGCAAATGAATACAGAATAACAGAGTTGGAAGGGACCTTGGAGGTCTTCTAGTCCAACCCCCCCTGCTCAGGCAGGAAACACTCTTGGCGAACCTACGCCACGCGGACCGGAAGTGGCACGCAGAGCCGTTTCCCCCGGCACGCGAGAGGTCACCGGGGAGAGCCCCACTGCCGTCTGACAGCTGATTATCGGGTATCTGGTCCATATGCGCAGGGGGCAGAGCGGGTGCATGGGAGACGCACGCGCATGCGCAGAGATGCATGTGTGCATCGGGGGGTTGCATGTGCATGCGCGGGGGGCGTGGGGGGGGCAGCATGCATTGCCTTCTGGGTCGCAC
Organism: Emydocephalus ijimae; assembly: GCA_004319985.1. Taxonomy (NCBI): domain Eukaryota; kingdom Metazoa; phylum Chordata; class Lepidosauria; order Squamata; family Elapidae; genus Emydocephalus; species Emydocephalus ijimae. Next base: position 9,718 of record BHEV01004098.1, read on the forward strand.
GTGCAATTATCGGCATGGGAGCTGAAAAAGGTTAGCCACCACTGCCCTATACTATTTCAGACAAATGGTTGTCCAATCTTTTCTTTAAAGCTTCCAGTCTTAGAACAGCCCCAACTTCTGGAGGCAAGTTGTCCCACTGATTCTGACTTATTCTAACTGCCAGAAAATGTCTCCTCAGTGCTAGGTTGCTTCCCTCTTTGATTAGTTTCCATCCATTGTTTCTTGTCCTGCCCTCAGGTGCTTAGGAGAATAGTTTGACTCCCTCTTCTTCATGATGACAAAAGTAATGTTGCAAGTCCTGTCCTTTTTTTGTCAAGAGATCAGCTCTTCCGGTACAATGGCCCAATGCTCTTATCATTTTGATGGCAGGTTAAAACCTGGGGTTGCCTCTATTGCCAGCAGTGAATGCACATAGTTGCACGCTTGTGTGCGTGCGTGCGTGTGTGGGAATTGTATGTCCCCCTTAAACCCCCTCCAGATGAATGATTCCTAATGATTGCCATTCAGTTTTATGAGGGTTGGCCTGTGAGATTTTGCTGCCTGAAATTAAAACAAGAAGGCAGCTCGTTTCATGCCATGAACCAATGTGAAGGACGACCGACTCTACCATCAAACCACCAATGGGAAGGTGTATTGAACTGCCTGTATAGACTAGCTCCGGGATGGCGAACCTATGGCAGGTGTGCCACAGGTGGCTCGCAGAGCCATTTGTGCTGGCACGCGAGCTGCAGGCAAACTTACCTCATCGCACATCGTACCTCACAGCTGATTTTCGGCCAGTTTGAGGCCTTTTTCGGCCTCCCAAAGGCTTGAGAAAGGCTTCTGCAGGCTTTGTAGGCCGAAAATGGTCACTTCCTGTTTTTCCACTTTGTGGGCCCCGTTTTATCATTTCCTGTTTTTCTGAAAATATTGGAAGTGACAAAATGGGGCTAGTTTTCAGCCTGCAAAGCCTGTAGAAGCCTGCAAAAGTCTTCCTCAAGCCTCTGGGAGGCCGAAAAAGGCCTCACAATGACTGAAAATCAGCTGTGAGGTGTAGTGCAGGTAAGGGGGCAACGGGGGTGGGTTGTGAATTGCACATGCATGCGTGGGGAGGCACATTGCCTTCTGTGTGCCAGCACAGCGCGCGCACAATTTTTGGCACAGGAGCCCCAAAAGTTTAGCCACCACTGGAATAGAGTTTTGATCGCATGCAGGTGAAACTGGCCCAGAATGCATGTACCAAAATGTGCTTGGGGCCCTTTAAAGCGAGTGAATATCTCAAAGTTGCAATGGGTACAAGGCTCAATTAAGAACTTCTCCTCATGATGAGAGTGAAGGTGGCACTGAGGGTGCAGGGAAACACGGTAAGACAAACATAGCCAATGATCTGAAGGTTGCCACTGATTAACACCTAAGGTAAGTGAAGCACAAACCAGATAAAGCAACTTTGCCATTAATGTTTCCTGCATTCAAGGTTAGAGACTGGATGTGGGAGATTCTGCTCTGAGCAGGGACTTTAAAGGAAGCTCCCTGGAGCAGAACTTATTTCAGAGCACACATGCACAGCTCTGATCACCAGAGCCGTGGTGGCACAGTGCTTAGAATGCAAAATTGCAGGCTAATTCTGCCGATTTCCAGCAGTTTGATTCTCACCAGCCTCAAGGCTGACTCAACCTTCCATCCTTCTGAGGTGGGTAAAATGAGGACCCAGATTGTTGGGGGTGTTGTGCATACAATAAAGTTAATAAAGTGTGAGCTTGGGGTGAAGTGCAGGGTTCTGGCCCTGCACTTCTGATTGGCTGTGGGGTGGCCAGACCGGATTGGCCAGTTCTAACGAATCCGATTGGCCCTTAACTAAGAGTTCCTACTGGTTGAAAGAGCTAGCGTTCCTAGCTCGTTATTGGTTAAAACTTACAAGGGATGCCTATATAAGGCAGAGTTCACTGTTGTTAAATTGAGAAGTCACTATGTAATTAAAGAGCTGAAGTTCACCGTTCAGAGGCTGTCTCCATTCATTTCGACCCATGCTCAGTTCATAACACTGGCGACGAGGATGGGATGTGGAGACGTCTGAACCGAAGAAGCTTGGAAGCAAACACCGAGCACGTGACAGACGACGCCAACAACGGAACCATGTCCGGCGGCATCGTACCACCCGCTCCGTTCGATCCAAACCAAGAGGATTGGGAATCTGACATGGATCGCTTCCAAATGTTTCTTGAAACGAACAACCTAAAAGACGCCACGCCAGCAAAGAAAAGAGCATTGTTCCTGACGCACTGCGGCCCAGCCGTATTTAAGATGGCTAAAGCGCTCGCCAAACCTCGAGAAGTGAAGGCCATGAGCTGGGACGACCTCGAACCCATCCTGAGAGACCATTATGCGCCAACCTTGCCTACGCTCATGAGACACCGCGAGTTTTATCAAAGGAACCAACGAAAGGGGGAGAGCGTGGCCGATTTCGTGGCAGACCTCCGAAATTTAGGGGGCCTCTGCGGGTTCGCCGATTTAGAAGAGGCACTGAGAGATCGAATAGTTCTGGGATTAGATGCACTCAGCGTTCAAAGCAAGTTGATGGCAAAAGGCGACATCAGCCTTGCTGATGCCATTGCCGACGTGGTTGCGGCAGAGGCAACCAAGAAGTCGGCCGCACAGCTTCGCAGAACCCGAAACCCGGTACCGCCACGCGGTCGACCGGCGACATTTCTACTAGTCCAGAAGAGAAGGCCACCACCACGCACCATGAGGACCTCTCTTCGTCGTCAGACAGCGACTGCGGTCCGATTGGAACCATCGTCCGAAGTCCGATTGGGACCATCGTCCGAAGTCCTTACGCCCTTGCGCTGGCTGTGGAGCCAACCATGCCAGGTCCGAATGCAAATTCCGCGACGCACTCTGCCACGAGTGTGGGAAATGAGGCCACATCGGGCGGGTCTNTGTAGCCATCGAGAACAGCCGTGCCACATGGAAGTCGGCTCGGGATCGTCCCTCTCGATGGTGTCTTGGAAGACACTCAAGCAACTCATCCCCACA
>BHEV01004100.1:0-16614 GCA_004319985.1 Emydocephalus ijimae
GAACTGCCCATGTATTAATGGCTTTAATTATGTTTCCAGCATTCAGCTTTGATTTTAATATTTTGTGGACCCTCCTGATGTTTTCCTTTTTGCATTGACTCTTTTGGCTTTTCCATTGAAGATGTTATCTGCTTAAAATATGCCTTGCTATTTGTAACCTTCCTCCTTTGCTAATGCTTTATGATACTTCCATTTCCCAGTTCTAGTCCTTCTCTTTTTTCCATTTTTCCTCACTGCATGGATAATATAGCACATTTTTCATATCCATAGTTCATTCTGATGTCACTGCTGAACAACTGAACTGTGCTGAGTATTGATTCAAGTTCAATGGGGCTTTTTACATACATTTTTAAATCATGCATGTACAGTAGATGGTTTATCTTGTCATGCTGGCTTGAGATTTGTTATTCCAGTTTTTTGTTTCATATGATTATTATCAGTGAATTAATGTGATGTTGAACAGTAGTGGTGAAAGTGAGTCCCATTGGAAGATTCCGCTTCTGATGTTGACTTCACCAATATTCTCACAATTTGCTGTTAGAACTGTTTTCAATGTACAAATATTTTTGCTGATGCTAAATTTTTCCAGAAAGATTCTATTCCAGCTGTGGGATAGAGAGTTGAATGCCTTCTTGTAATCAATCCACACCATATTCAAGTTCATTTTTCTCTGTCCTGTATTTTTTAGTAACATTTTGTCAATGAGCACTTGATATTTTGTTCCTCTTGGTTACTTATAATTCCCTTTTTGTTCTACAGGATACAAGCTGTTTTCCATGAGATGATTGAATACTGAATTTGCCAGTACTCTTGTAAAAAGTTCAAATGTTGTAATTCAAATAATTAGCCAATGGTTTCTTGGTTCTGTGCCCTTTTCTGGATCTTTCATTATCAAGTATGTTCGGCCAGCTGTTAACCATTCTTCACTTGTTGCATTTTGAAGCATTTCATTAAATTGAGTGGCCATGGACTGATGGAGGTTGGTCAGGTGTTTTAGCCAGTATCCATGCAATTTGGCCAGTGCACTCTAGTTCTTTACTTTTTTGCTTGTTTTGCAACCATATCAGTTGTTATTACAATATTTTCCATTTTGTTTTCTGTTGTTTGTTTTTGAATATCTTTGATCCAGGAAGCAGTTTTGTTTGTTTTTGAATATCTTTGATTCAGGAGGCAGAAAATTCCACTGGGTTTTCCCACAGTTCTTTCCAAAGTTTTTTCTTTACATGTGTGAACATTAGTTTAGCCTCGACTTTCATCAAGTGACTGGTAGAAGTGTCAGGTTTTTTCTAAACTGGACATTTATATGATATTGTTATAGTCATCTTTTGTGTCATTCCATTTCCTTTACTGTTGCTATCACACATTGTTTTAGTTCTTCCATGACTTGTTTTTTCCTCCAGATTATATTTTTTGTGTATTTTTCAGCTTTTTGTTCTTTAATTTTCCTCCTTTCAAATTGCTGACATCCCTTGTAGCTTTTTTAAAATTTTATTTTCAAGTTGAATTTTCCACTTTAGTGTTCCAGTGGGTTTCTTTTTTGGCATTTTATAACCCAGTTCTGTAATTACAATGGCGGCTGTGCCATTTGAATATGGTGTGGATTGATTACAAGAAGGCATTCAACATCAGTTGGTTGATTTCATATAGTGTGCTGGATGGGATGGAAGTTACAATGTTGTTCATGGCAGTTAACAGATCTTTCATTTGTTTGCTGTGCATTTTGCAAATAGCAGGTAGTCTTTTTCTTTCTATGTTTTCTTTGATATAGTATTCAATCTTTTCTTTCAGTGTTTTCACGAGATCACTTAGCTCTTGCACAGGAAGATTTTCATCCTGTATGTTGGTTTCTTCTGCTGGTTGGTCAGTTGGTTCATATGTTGGAACAGTTTCTTCAGCTTGTTCATCATTACTTCTTGTTCTTTTTAGTCAATATTTCTAGATGTTGCATTTACATATCTGTGAAAATTTTATTATGGATGATGAAATGTTTTTGGTCCATTAATCTTTGCTCAGTTACATCACTTTCCAGGTGTTTTTCTCATTTTCTCAGTTACATCATTGGTCACAATTGGTCACCTGATCCTGTGACGGAGGGCCAGTTTCCAGTGCACTCACCACCTGATTACCACACTTGACAACCGCTTATACTGGAGATCCCAGAGCACCAGAGCTCCTGATTCTTTATCACTCATCAAGACCACTGTCTTCACCAGAGGTCCTGGGGAGCCAAAGCTCCTAATTCCTCGGGGACCGCTGTAGCCCAGAGCCCATTGGAGCCTTTGCCACCTATAAAATCCACTGCCTGCACTGGAGATCCTGGGAGCCGAAACTCCTAATTCCTTGGGGTGTGCTGTGGCCCAGAGCCCATTGAGCCTCGATCAATGGCAGAGCTTCAACCGCTGAACTTCCAATGGCTAAAAGCCGGATCCCGGAGTGCTGACTTTCTAACTGCTGCCTAAACTACCACCTATACCACTGATCAGCGGTCCTGATCGCAGAACGCAGCCCTGCTTATTCAAGCAGCAGCCTAATTCTCAAGATTGCTGACCAAGAAAGGGAATCCATGAAAAGACAGACCTGATCCCTAAGTTTGCTAGGTGATGATCTGAAGTGACAAGTGAAGAGTAGCCTTCTGCCAAAAGACGTTCACCTACATTTTTCAGCCTAATACATCCCCTCTTTATATACCCCCAGTAGCCACCAAAACCTAATCTCCTCTTTCTGCCTTAATATTTTTTCCTTCAATATAACTCTGTTTAATTGATAAACTGATCTTAACTAATTAATTAATTATACAATTATTTATATTTAGTAATTAGTACATTATTACAGATTATTAGTGACTAATGGTTATTATTTAGGCTAATTAATTGTTTTGAATATTAGTATGATTAGAATGTTTGGTGTAAAATAGTGATTAGTGCAATTAAATTCACTCACAAAGAGTAACAACCACAAAAACCTTCGTTCTCGTCCTGATCTAACCTTACAGCAACGTGTACCATCCCGGGAACTACATTCTGAGCTCAAAAGACTACACAAATTAGGTAATACTAATCTATACATTAACTACCATGCTGATTAAATCAAAAGAAAAAGCCACAACCCACATCACAATAACCATCATCCAAACATCCAATGTTAGGAATGCACGCCCCTTACTTCCTCCAGATCCACTCTCTAGATACCAAATACAATCTAGGCAGATATGACATTGTTTATGACCCTCCCTCAGTCAAGGAGCTTGGAGTTCTCATATTGAATGATCTAAGCACCAAAGCTCACCACAATAGTATTGCCAAAAAGGCTTTAAGAGTTGTAAATTTAATTTTACAAAGCTTCTCCTCTGGTAATACTGTTTTCTAACTTGGGCATTCAAAATCTTTGATAGACCAATACTTGAATTCAGCTCTGCTGTCTGGAATCCGCACTGTATATCTGACATAAATACAATTGAACAAGTCCAGAAGTATTTTACCAGAAGAGTACTGCATTCCTCTGTTTACAACAGAATACCCTACAGCACCAGGCTTGAGATTCTTGGCTTAGACAACTTTGAACTACACAAACTAAGACTAGACTTAAGCATAGTACATAAAATCATATGTTATAACATCTTACCAGTTAATGAATATTTCAGATTTAACAACATCAATAGAGCACACAACAGATATAAATTAAATGTAAAACACCCCAAACTCGATTGCAGGAAGTATGATTTCAGCAACAGAGTGGTCAATGTCCGGAACTCACTACCTGATTCTATTGTCACCTGAACAAACCCCCACTCCTTTACCCTCAAACTAACCTCTGTTGACCTCATTCCATTTCTAAGTGGTCTGTAAGGGGCATGCATAAGCACACAATCATGCCTACCATCCCTGTCCTATTGTCCCCAATTATTAGTTCCTATTTCATGTATTTAAATGTATGTTTATTTTTGTTTCTGTTATATTGTAAGCTTTTGACAAATAAATAAATAAAATAAAAATAAATCATTATTTCTTTGAAATCCCTTGCCTGTTGGTTCTGCCCAGTAGCAACATTTGATTATTTCTTGATTTTCTTTGATTATGCAAGTTTTGTGCTTTTGTTCCACTCACTTTGCAGTTACATGACCTGGTTCCCTAGCAGTAATAACTGAGCCCTGTAGCCCATTTTTTAACAGATGTCCAGGAGCCATAGCATCTGAAGCAGCCCTTGTTGATCTGGATGATAACTGATCCAATGAGGAATTTTGTTGATTTCTTCTCATCACTAGTGATGATAGGTGCCTGGGTTGTCCATGGTGGCTAAATCACTACCAATTTATAGATCGGTAAACCCATAACAATAGACTGATAGCTATCCAGGCACAGCTATGGGTTGTTGTTGTTGTTATTGTTGTTGTTGTTGTTAGTATTAGTATTAATATTTGCACAGTCAGCCAGAAGTTCAGACTGGTTTTGGCATTTTTGTCTCCCTATCAAGTCCTTACCAAGGACCTGGTATAGGCAAATCTGGATGTTTGATGGTGTTACAGATATCACCGCAGGATGGAAGCTGTTCCAAATAAAGCTGCCTTGTGTAATTGACAGATGGCAAATTTGTCAATGCCTATGGTGTTCAAGTGGTGCTCCAATTGTTTTGGGACTGCATCCAAGGTGCCTATTACTATTGGTACTAGCGTTGCTTGCCTTTGCCATAGTCATTCTATTTCTATTTGTAGGTCTTTGTATTTTGTTATCTTCTCCAGTTCTTTCTCTTCTGTTCTGCTGTCTCCAGGCACTGCCACATCTACAGACTTTTTTTTGTCTTTCTTATCAACAACTATTAAGTCTGAGGTGTTATGTGGCAGGTGCCTGTCTGTCTGGATTCTGAAGTCCCAGAGCAATTTAACTTTTTCATTTTCTATGACTTTTTCTATTTTATGGTCCCACCAGTTCTTGCTTACAGACAAATGATATTTCTTGCTGATTTTCCAATGCATCATTGTTGCTACTTTGTCATGCCGCTGTTTACAGTCAGTTTGTGCAATCTTGCAGCAGCTTACCAAGTGTTCACTATTTCTTCAGCTTCTTTGCAAAGGTGGCACTTACTGTCTGTTTCTGTCTTCTCAATTCTGGCTTTGTATATACTATATTTGTCCTTAAGGTTTGACCTTGCACAGCCAGAATTAATCCCTTGGTCTCTTTCTTTAACTTTCCTGCTCTTAGCCATTGCCAGGTCTTGTTATTATCTGCTTTCCCTGCTATTTTTTTAATGTATTGGCCATGTCGTGCTTTGGCTTCCCATTCCTCCATTCTGTTCTTCATTTGGTCTTTTTGTAGGCCAGTTTGGTCTCTTTGATAGTCAGCAAGATTTCTTGGCATATTCACTTCAGTGCATCTTCTTCATTGTCCTTCAGATATTCTTCCAAAGCCCTTTTTTCTTCTTCAACTATCTGATGTACTTGCAATATTTCATGCCCATCTATTTGCCTAGGAAGGTAGATTGTCATTATTTTTCTGATCTTCCGATCCATTGCTTTTAATTCTGTTCGAGTCTGGTTCACTATTTCAGCTGTGTATCTCTATTACTATTACTATTGTTGTTGTTATTGTTGTTATTGTTAATGCTGTTGTTGTTGTTGTTGTTATCGTTATCATTATTATACACAAAAATGACAGTATACACAGCAAACAAGATAACCATGCTGGGTTTCGTGTCACAAATCACAAGTCAAACACTTCCCAACTGTTTAGGACTGCGTGATGTATCGACAGATTATGCGAGCAGATCCCAGTAAGGTGGCCTTCTGCAGCTGACCAATGGTGATCTTGTCAGCGCCAATTGTTTTTAAGTGCTTTCCTAGATCTTTAGGCACAGCACCCAGTGTGTCGATTACCACTGGGACCACCTGCACTGGTTTATGCCAGAGTCTCTGCAGTTTAATTCTCAAGTTCTGATATCTGGTGACTTTTCCCAAGTTGCTTCTCGTTGATTCTGCTGTCACCAGGTATGGCAATGTCGATGAACCACACTTTTTTCTTCTCCACAATCATGATATCTGGGGTATTGTGTTCCAAAACTTTGTCAGTCTGTATTCAGAAGTCCCACAGTAGTTTTGCATGCTCATTTTCAACCACTTTTTCAGGTTTATGATCCCATCAGTTCTTTTCTACAGGCAGATGGTAGTTGTGACACAAGTTCCAGTGGACCATCTAAGCGATTGTGCTGTGATGTTGTTTGTAGTCAGTCTGAGCTATTGTCTTTCAACAGCTCAGTATGTGATCAATGGTTTCATCCACTTCTTTGCAGAGTCTGCATTTGGGGTCATCAGCAGATTTTTATATTCTGCCTTTGGTTACATTCGTTCTGATGGCTTGTTCTTAGGCTGCAAGAATCAGGCCTTCTGTTTCTTTCTTCAGTGTTCCGCTGGTCAGCCATAACCAGATATTTTCCTTATCTACTTTTCCTTGGATCTTTTCAAGGACCTGTCCATGCAGTGCTTTGTTACACCAGCTGTCAGCCTGAGTTTGCATTGCTGTTTTTCTATTTTGATTCTTGGTTTGCTGCACTTTGAGCAGCTTCCTCTTGTTGACCTCCATCAAAGCTGGTTCAATACTGTTTTTCACATAATCTGTCAGAGCATACTTCTCTTCTTCGATTGTCTGCTTCACTTGCAAAAGTCCTCTGCTGCCTGCTTTTCTGGGCAAATATAGCCTGTCGACGTCACTACGTGGGTGCAGCGCATAGTGTATAGTCATCAGTCTTCTTGCTTTCCTATCCAAGCTGTCCAGCTCTGTCAGTGTCCAGTTTATGATCCCAGCAGTATATCTGATGATGGGTATGGCCCAGGTATTTATAGCCTTGATGGTGTTACCACCATTCAGTTTGCTTTTTAGAAGTTTTCTGACCCTTTGTGTGTATTTTTTGCTTTCAGTTGCTCCAAATGTTATTGGAGTATTTTCTGCTGCCACTTCAGCAGTCTTCTGTTCAGCAGTCTGTATTCCTGTTTCACAATTTTTCCATAGTTCTTCAAGTTTGACTTCACTGAGCACTTTGTTCCAAGTGATGAATTGTCTTTGATCGGCTAACTGTAATTCGGTTATCCTTGAGTCTGGATATTCTTGTTTCCATAACTTGTACATCCCTTTTTGGTAGCCTTGTTTTTCTGGTTCTGCTTTATAGTTGCATTTCATTACAGTGCGGTTCTCTGACATGCTGTATTTCTGCCAGTTCTGAGGTTGTTCAGTTTCCAGTAGCCCTGCAGGCCCATGCCCTGGTTGCTCAGCTATGGGACCCATGGCCTGTAGTCCACTTGTTAACGGATGCCAAGTTTCCCCAAAACCTGATGCGGTCCTTGTTAACCTGGGTGACAACCGAGCCGGTATAGGTGTCATTTGGTTGTGTTTCACCATGATTCATTGCATGGGTTGTTGGGTGCACTCAGTTCTGCTCCTCAGCCTGATATGGTTGGACCTGCTGGTAATCTGCACTACTGTCAGCACAGTTCTCAGCTTCATTGGAACAGTTAAGCCCCCGCCACGACACCCTATGGGGGAATTATTATTATTATTATTATTATTATTATTATTATTATTATTATTATTATTATTATTATTATTATCAACAACAACTACTGAAGCATTCTGCTTCACTCTATTTTCTATTTACTTATTATTTAAAGTGCCTTTTCATTTTTGGGCCTCAACTTCTAAACATAAATTGCCTACCTATTAATTGGCCTTAGTGTATTACTGTACCCATACGTTCATTTTCCACCTCAAGTTGTCCCATTTTGTTATATAACCGAGCCTTAGTATCCTGAGTTACACTGTCTAAGGTCACTTGTGATATATTATATCCTCTCTTAATGTCAAGATAAACTTTACCAATCAGATAATTGGCATAATTAAAAAATTGATTGCTTTTTTGAGAAGCTATTCATAAATAACATCCAATAGTAAAAATGGCACTCAATAAAATGATAGTCATTCAGATAGTCATTCAGATAGGGACATGGTTACTCTAAAGCTGTATTTGATCATTTTCTTCACCAACAGTTGGGGGAAATAATTAGTTACTAATGGGCAACTTTATTGTTGTACTGTGGATTCAGACATGAACAGAAACTGAAATGTCCACAATAAACCCAACTACAACAGTTGTTTCATTCTGCTATTACCTGCCCCTTGGCAATCATCTCATCAAATTTTCTAATACATGTGACAGCTGTTTTTAACAGACAAAGATAGTGACTATCCCTATAAATGAAAATCATTTCTAGATTTCTATAACTTAGAAATGAACTGAACAAATTGCTTTCATCTCATTGAATGAACAATATTCTGCTCATGAGGTCTTTTTTAAAATAAAAAAACCATTGCAGATGACTGGCATTTTAGAGCCCAAAATCCAGCATTGAATTCATCTACACTGTACTGAGAAAGGCCCAAGAAAATTGGAGAACTACAAAAATGAAATCGGAAAGTTTCATAAAGACTGCAGGATAATTGGAAATCAACATGACAATTTATATAAATGTCTTCAGTGCATTTCATTCTTCCCAGCAATAAGTGTAGGAATAAAGATAATTTATTATTATCTTTATCTTATGCTTTATTTTATCTTTATTTTATGATTTTTGATGAATGTATTTTTTCTTTTATGTACACTGAGAGCATATGCACCAAAGACAAATTCTTTGTGTATCAAATTACATTTGGCCAATAAAGATTTCTATTCTATTCAAAATATTATGAAAGTGGAGATAAAATTGGATAAAAACTCCAAATTACTAATATGATGCCAAAGGTCTATTGGAAGCCTACCATGCTTTTTATTTCCCTCCACATTGACTCTTTATTTTTTAAAGTGACTTAATTGACCTATACTATTTGTCTGCCAGTTTTCTGATGCTGCTGCACAATCATTCCTTTGGAGGAAAAACAATGGTAACAATGGTTTTTAATCAATTAAGGATAAATGGTGAAAGAAAAATCTGAGAATGTGAGTTGGAATTATGTAAATAGGGCAAAAAAGAAACTAAGGAAAAAACTAGAAATGTGTTGGTCAAAAAAGAGCAGAAAGGGAACATAGTGGAAAAAGGGACATAAGAGTAAGGAGGAAATGATAGAAAAAGTAATAGAACATTGTGTTGCAATAGAAAACCATGGTTTGTTGTTGTTCAGTCACTAAGTCACATCCAACTCTTTGTGACCACCTCCATCTCCCAACGTCTCCCAAATTCATACCCACTGCATTGATGAACACTATCTAACCATGTCTGCCTTCCCTTCTATTTTAGCCTCCAATCAATCAATTTTCAATCAGACTAGAATTAGAAGGGACCTTGGAGATTTTCTAGTCTAACTTCCTGCTCAAGCAGGACACTATACAATTTTAGATAGGTGGCTGTCCAGTCTTTTCTTAAAACCATCCAGTGATAAAGCACCTACAACTTCTGAAGGCAAGCAGTTTCACTGGTCAATTTTCCTTACTGTTAGGAAATCAATCCTTAGTTGTAGGTTGCTTCTCTCCTTGATTAGTTTCCATCCAAGTTTCTTGTCCTGTCTTCTGGTGCCTTTGTTAATAAATTGAAACCATTTCTTTGTGGTAGCCCTTCAAATATTGAAATACTGCTGTAATGTCACCCATAGTTCTTTTCTCTATCATATCCAATTTCTACAACCGTTCTTCATATGTTTTTGTCTCCAGACCCTTAATCATCTTAGTTGCTCTTTGCAATTTTTCCAACATCTTATTTGTCATGTGGTGAGCAAAATTGGATGAAGTATGGTGTGGTTTTTCGAAGGATTTATAAAGCAATACTAATGCTTCACATGATTTTGATTCTATGCCAAGGATTGTGTTAGCTTTTTGGGCAGCTGCCCCACACAGCTGGCTCATGTTCAAGTGACTGGTGATTTATATTCATCAATACAGGTGTTCTTTTCCAATTTTCTTGCTTATTTTAATTTTTATTTCTAGTCTGTCTTTTGCCGTTATGTTTTTGATAACTTGGGCTATAGTTTCTTTTTGCATGAAGGGTCTTTTTCAGTGAGTCCTCTCTTCTCATTTGGTGGCTGAAATATTTGAGCTTCAGCTTCAGTATCTATCCTTCCAAAGAACAATCAGTGTCAAATAATACTAACAGAAATTAGGATTGATTTCCTTTAGGTTTGATTATCTGATCTTTTTGCAATGCAAGAAACTCTCAAGAATTTTCTCAAATGTCATAATTCCAAATCATCAATTCTTCGGTACTCAGCTTTCCTTATGTGCAACTCTCACAGCCGCACATTACCACTGGGAAAGCCACAGCTTTGACTATACAGTCTTTATTGTCAACATGATGTCTTGGCTTTTTAGTATGCTGTCTAACTTTGCCATTGCTCTCAAGGAGCAAGTGTCTTTTAATTTCATGACTGTAGCCACTGTCTATAATGATGTTGCAACACAAGAAAATAAAATCTTACACTGCTTCCATTTCTTCCCCTTCTATTTGCCAGGAAGTGATGGGGCCAGATGCCATGATCTTGTGGTTTTTTTCCCCACCCTCTAAACTCTTTAGTTAGAAACTAAGGAGTCTCTTTAGTTTCTCTTCACTTTCTGCCACTAGAGTGGTATTTTCTACATATCTGAGATTGTTGATATTTCTGCTGGCAATTTTAATTCCTTTTATAATACAACCTGGTATTTTGCATGATGTATTAGTTAAATAAGACAACAGTATACAATTTTGTTGTTGTCCTTTCCTTATTTTGAACCAAAACCATGAGTATGAAGCAGTATTTGTTGTCTTAGAGCTAACCCTAACCCTAAACTGTCTGCAATAAATTTCTTATGGAAGTTATATAATCTTTAGTCTCATCAGCTGGTCTTTATTGATGAGTATTACTATATCCACAACAGTAACCATTTACAGACTGAATAATGAATACAAATCCACAACAATTTAATAAAATGCCAAAGAAGTTGCTTGGTACAAATATCCCATAGTGAAATGTGTCAGAATTAGAATGATATATATACAAAACAATCTTGTATGGGTTAAAAGCATCCACATGTCATTCTGTAAACTAAAATATGATATTTGTTGGTTTGAATAATTGATTTATATTCTGCTGTTACTTTATAAGTAACTCAAAAAAGTTAATGTATATATAATATGCTGGATATTTGATTTAAATAATTTGGAAGGTAATCGAGAGACCATTTAGAAAGTATTAATGTTTCTAAAAGCACTTGGTGATGATCAATAATCTGTTCAACTCTTATGGAAATGAGTTTGGAAGAAAAAAAAACCTCAAGAAATGTCAGAATATTGGAGAACAGTGGAAGAGATCTGTTGTGAATTAATAAAAGTGCTTGAATAAAGATCGTTGAAACCTTAAAGTAAAGTGCAGGGTTCTGACCCTGCACTTCTGATTGGCCGATAATAGGGATATCGGATTGGTCCGTTCAGGAGAATCTGATTGGCTATTAACGAGCCCTTCCCATTGGTTAAAAGAGCTAACATTCCTATGTTTTCATTGGCTAAATACCCAAGAGCTTGCCTATATAAAGGGGGCTGTTGTGGCCATTGGGCTGAGCTGTTGCACCATGTTAAATAAAGAGTTGAAGTTCACTGTTCATCGACTCGTCTCCACTTCTTACGCCATGCACAGAACATAACAAGATCCATGTTTGAACTGGAAAATATGATTTGAAAAATGCATGCAGCATCTGTTGAAAATATATTAAACCAAATGTATGTTTTTCTGGGATCACATGTCACTTGGGAAAAGATACAATTATTTAAGTGCTTCTGAGATGTGTATAGAGACTCATCATTCCAAATCTTTGTGCCTTTTCAATCTGTGTAATCTCACATTCTTCAAATCATGTTGCCTTTTCAATCTGCACAGCCCTAATGTATAACCTAGAGGAAGGTATCTGCTACTTTCTTTCTGATCCAGATCTTATATGTATCTATGTATTCATAACTATGTTTTTATTTATACCTATTATCTTGTAAGCAATTGACAAAAATAAATAAAAGAAAGAAAGAAAGAAAGAAAGAAAGAAAGAAAGAAAGAAAGAAAGAAAGAAAGAAAGAAAGAAAGAAAGAAACTGGAATGGTGAAAAATATATCCATCAGCCAAAGGTGAAAGTTTAGAGTTTATATTCTTTTAAGATCCATCTCAACCTGGGTATCCTTTTTTTTTTTTTTTGAACTATTATTATCTGGCAGATGGTACAGGACAATAAAAACAAGGACAAATAGTCTGAAAGACAGCTTCTATCCCAAAAAAGAAACTATATTGAATTCTACTGTATAGCGCAATAATAATGCAGTATCAGAGCTTTTCAGTTCAATTGTATAAAATGTGAAGGATGTATGTTTTTGTTTTATTTTTATAGTTTCCATTGTATGAGGTGCAATGACATAAACTAAACTAAACTAAACTAAACTAGAGGGGAGAGGTCATTTTTTTAGTTTTTGAAATTGTTCAGAATTAAGGCTATCATATCTGGATTGCAAAAATGTGGATGACTACTAGATAGAATCTATAGAAAATTACAACTTTGTAGCTCAGCTATCTAATGGGTGTCTGGAATATTAGTAGCCTACTAAAAAGAGAATAAGCTGGAATGATAGTAGGGACATTGGAATGCCAATTAGACATCTCAAAGATGTGGTTAGTTTTCTATAACTCAGTAGTCATATAATCTTGCAACTAAAAAAAAACCTGACTCACAGAATACTAGCCAGTTAACATTTACAAACTGATTTAAATTTTAGATTCTGGCTTTGTTCATATAATCTTTCTTTCTCACATTATTCATTCATTACCTTTGATTTCAGATAATTTACGGACTATTTTATGTTCTTCCACCAACAGTGCCTTAAATTGGCCAGGATATATTCATCCATCCACCCCTCCATCCATCCATCCATGTATCCCCACAGAGAAGACAGGTCATTCCAATCTTTTTTAAAGGAAAAAGGTTTGGTCCAGGAAGTATGGGTACTGAATCAGTATCATTATGAGTACAAAATACTGAGTGAGTAAGTAGATGCTCTAATTGTATTAAAATAGAATCTGACTTCCAAGTGTAGTATAATGAATGAATAAAGGAATGGATAAAGGGGAAAATCCTTTGTTTCATCATTATTTTTCAATCTTACTGAGTAACTATACTGCAATATTATCTGTCAAATTTATTTTTATATTTAAACAAGCACACTTAAACATTATTGCCAATTAGCTCCTCAACTTCTTCAAACAAAAGGACAATCAGACAACAGATAAAACTATGTATAATTAAATACCAATGAAGTTCTTGTTATTCTGTGACATTTACAAATTTACATGGGTAATGCAAATACTTCTGCCATTACATATATATTTCCTGCAATCGTACTGTTGTAATGTACAATACTTCCATGCCCAGAACTTATGCAAATATTGTTGAAACTCCAAAGAAATGTAATCCTGAGTCTGAATCAGTACAAGACATGTATCTAGTAGGTGCAATATGACTAACATTCTATAATGCAAAATAGTCACTATATTTGAGATCCCAGCTATATAGAAAAATGTAAACATGCTTGGGATAAAACTTGGTTTTATTTCCTTGTACTTGTGGCAAAATGACTCCCAGATAATCAGTATTGCCCTTACTGTTGGAAAAGAATTCTGCATGTGACACAGATAAAATTAGGGCTATTTCTTCTCTATATTGCTAAAAAGAATGATGTATTTTGATCGATGAAAGCTGTGATTAATGGAAGATGTCCATATCTATTTGGCCAAATAATGATGAAGATAGCATATAGAAAATTCTAACTTGATATGCTTACAGTTGTGCTGTAAGCTGTAAACAGCATGAACTAAACAAAGAAATAAAAGAAAAAATAGATATGTTTTAGATGTGTGAAAATAAAAGAGAAAGAATACATAGATTTTGAATGAAGGTGGTCCAATTTTGTGAAGTAGATTTGATGAATACATATAAGAAGTTAATGTGCAGGTTGGTTATGGTTGAAACGTCAGATAATAATATATTTTATTTATACCCACTGGATAATCTGGGTGAATATAAAAGTATAAAATATTTCCAGCATGTAAATTGTCGCACCAGAGGCAAAAATACTTTAGACCACTGCTACACAACAGTAAAAGATGCTTATAGGTCTTTACCATGAGCAGCTATGGGACACTCTGACCATTGCATGATTCACCTTGTACCTGCCTATAGAAAAAGACTTAAAACCATGAAATCAACAATTAAATCAATGAAGACTTGGTCGGATGAGGCAAAGATGAAACTCCAGGCCTGCCTTGATTGCACTGATTGGAATGTTTTTGAAGATGCCTCTGCAGACCTAGATGAGTTCATAGATATATATATATGTTAGCTTCTGTGAAGACTTATATATACCAAGAAGGAACCAGAATAACTGAAATACTGAAGTTTGCAAATGATACAACAGTGTTTGGTCTCATTCGAGAAAATGACAAATCTGCCTACAGACAGTGCATCCCCATACAACTTGCCTCGTGGTGTAATTGGAACAATCTGGAACTGAATACACTCAAAACCGTAGAAATGGTGATAGACTTTAGAAGAAACCCTCCCATACTTCCACCTCTAACAATACTAGACAACACAGTATCAACAGTAGAGATCTTCAAATTTCTAGGTTCTACTATATCACATGACCTAAAATGGACACCTAACATCAAAAACATCATCAAAAAAGCACAACAAAGAATGTTCTTTCTGTGCCAACTCAGAAAGCTCAAACTGCCCAAAGAGCTGCTGATGCAGTTCTACAGAGGAATCACTGAGTCTATCATCTGCACCTCTATAACTGTCTGGTTTGGTTCTGCAACCCAACAGGACAGACACAGACTTCAGAGGATAATTAGGATTGCAGAGAAAACAATTACTACCAAATTGCCTTCAATCAAGGACCTGTATACTGCATGAGTCAAAAAGAAGGTTATGAAAATATTTACAGACCCCTCACATCCCGGACATAAACTGTTTCAACTTCTACCCTCAAAACGACACTTTAGAGCAGGGGTCGCCAAACTTTTGGACCTCATGGACTACCAAATTCATAATTTTAAATCCCAGAGACCACTAATATGAATTTTGACTGATGGTGGCTTGCTGACGTTGGTGGGGGGGGGGGAAGAGAGAGATCTGATTTACCCTTTCTCTCTCTCTCCCTCTCTCCCTCCCTCCCTCCCTCTCTCTCTCTCTCACACACACACAAACACACAGAGGCAGGGTGGGATTCAAATTTCTTAACTGGTTCTGTGGGCGTAGCCTAATTTTGGGGTGTGCCTTGGTGGTCATGTGACTGGCTGGTCATGACTTGTATGTAAATATTATAAATATTTATATAAATATTGACTTTTTTATTAAAAAAGAGCAACTTTTATCCAAAACCAGGCAAAGCAGGCAGGCAGATTGAGTTGCTCACAGAATCACAGATTCACTTAGAGATCTGTGTTTTGCCATTGGCTAGCTAAGTCTGCACTGCTTCAGTCCTAAGGAACGTTTGGCTCTGCTTAAAAGCAGAGTCAAAGATCTAAAGATTAGCTAGAAAGCAAAAAATCTGATGATTTCCTGCTTTTTAACTAATCTAAATTTCCTGGCACAGCAGAACAGCTGATGGTTGGAAAAAGGAAAAATTGTAACTTAGCAGGAAAGTTTGCCAGGTAAGGAATGAGTGGGCGGGGAGGGTTCCCGAGGGCCATCTGGGCAGCAGAGCCTTGTGTTCCATGCAGGCTGGATTAATTGTTTTTGGGGGTGCTCTGAGGGAGATGTTTCTCTGCAGACCACCAAAATTTTCTCACAGAGCACCAGTGGGCGAAGGCCCACCGGTTGGTGACCACTGCTATAGAGCACTGCACACCAGAACAACTAGACACTAGGACAGTTTTTCCCCTGAATGCCATCACTCTGCTAAAATAATAATTACCTCAACACTGTCCAATTATTTACAAAGTCTGCAGTACTATTACTACTAATCTTCTTATCACTCCTTATCACCCATCCCCTCCCAGTTGTGACTGTGTGACTGTAACTTTACAGCTTGTATTCTATTTATATTGACTGTTTCCTAGTGTGATTTGATTTCTTATTGTACCCTATGACTGTTATTAAGCATTGTACCTTATGATTCTTGACTCTTGATGAATGTATTCTTTCTTTTATATACACTGAGAACATTTACATTGAGACAAATTCCTTGTTGTCCAATCACAATAAAGAATTCTATTCTATTCTCAAAAGATGTCATCTACATATCTGATCCATATTTTTGGTTGTATTTGTGGAAGTACTATGGCTTCTATACATTGCATGATGACCTCCACTATAAGTCCTGAAAGTGGTGAAAGGTGTTCTTTTAATTTGTTGGTAAATTAGGCCATCAAATTTATTTATTTTATTTTATTTATTTTGATTTGTCAATTGCTTACAAGATAATAGGTATAAGAATATACATAGTTATGAATACATGAAATGGGTACATATAAGAAAAATAAANACAGTAGGAACATTGGTGCGCTTATGCACACCCCTTACAGACCTCTTAGGAAAGGGATGAGGTCAATAGTAGACAGTCTAAGGTTAAAGTTTTTG